>RJWM01000351.1:80082-232494 GCA_004363535.1 Dasyprocta punctata | reverse complement strand
GTTTATCAATTTTATTTACTCTTTCAAAGAACCAACTCTTCGATTCATTGATTCTTTGTATTGTTTTCTTAGTTTCAATTGCATTAATTTCTGCTCTAATCTTAATAATTTCCTCCCTTCTTTGGGCTTTGGACTTGACTTGCTCTTCTTTTTCTAGGAGTTTGAGGTGCAGCATTAGGTTGTTTATGTGTGTGCTTTCTGTTTTTCTGATATGAGAGCTTAGTGCTATGAATTTCCCTCTGAGGACTGCTTTCATTGTGTCCCACAGGTTCCGGTAATTTGTATTTGCATTTTCATTCAGTTGTAGATATTGTTTAAAGAAATCCAAATTCATAAAACAGATTTTTTTATTGTTGTTGTTAGTGGGAAGAGGAGGTGGAAATGGGATGGGATAGGAATTTATTCATATTGCAAAAAAGAATCTTTTACTTTGTAAAATGAATTCACTGAAAGCTTCCTTTAAATAACAGCCCTGCTGGTACATTTAATTTACCAAAAGAAATCAATTTTCAACAGAGTTTTAGGAATAAATTCTGTGTAATATGGTGGAAATGTAGGCTTTTAAAAATAAAAACAGACTGGGGTGAGCATTCAAATAAATTTGCATTCCATGAATAAATTCTTGGTAGGCAAAAACTGAGATCGTGATTTCAGACTGTGACGGCAGGGTTCATGTGGAAGGAGAAAGAAGATGGGACAAATTAGGGAGGGTTGTAGGTGGGAGCTTGGCCTTACATTTAAAAATCGAGCCCAAAATAATTCAAAGAATGAGTTTTAATGGGAGACCTTGTTTCAGTGAAAGTTCCTGAATAGATTTCTTGTTCTAGAAACTAGAAATGCAGGTAATTTCCTTGCATTTAAGCATGGAGGTGATTTCCTCTCTTTCCAAATTCCTATTGAAATAACTAAGTAAATATGCAACAGAGACATATTTACCTTGTTTCTATAAAACAAGCACTCTAGTTAGAAAAGAGCAGGAAGCAGAGGGGAGGCTAACCCTGATAACTTCATGGTGTTATTCCAGGAAGACTGATAAGTAATACTTGACAGGGAACACACATAAAGTTTAAAAAATGTGAGTGCTGGATTGGATTCACATTTTTGGATTTAGAAGCTTAGCTAGATAGCAATTGCAAGTTGGGACTACAAGGTAAAAGATTGTTAGGTGTGTTGTTTTACAGGATGGGAGGGGAGACAAATGGACATGATTGGTTGCTTGATTTTGATAGGGAGTTTAGGGTCAAGTATTACTGAAAGGCAGTCTATAGGGAAGGAAACAGAAAGGCAGCCCCCTATAGGCATAGAAAGAGAAAAATCTTTGGCATGGGTTATGTTAGTAGGAAAGAAGTTTTTATTGTTCATTCTGTTTGATATAGAGAGACAATTGAGAAAAAAGACACAAACAATCATCTGCATTTCTTTAGTGGTTGTCTTAGTCAATTTCCTTGTTGTTGGGGCATAGTACCTGACACACACAACTTAAGGGAAGAAAAGTTTTTAGCCCATTGCTGGCCATTTCCAGTGCAGGAAGGCATGGCAGAAGGGTCTGATGGAAGAGAGCTACTCACAGCACGGTGCCCAGGGAGCAGAGCAGGAAGGGAAGAGTCATGAAGGAAGATAACCCTTGCAGGACATGCTCCAGTGGCTCACCTCTTCCAACCAGATGCCACCTCCTAACAGTGATTCAGCTGTAAGCACCCATGGTCCAATTCTCTCCCAAAGCCCTGCCCATGAGAATTTGAAGTCTCTGGGGGATAGTCTCCATAGAGACTGTACCCATATATATAACCCTAAGATCCAGAAAGCACATGTACATTTTCTGGTATGGTGTTCAATAAGTTTGGGATGTACAGAGATATGGAAAGTTGAGTACTTAAGGAGAGATAGAATGTGATTTATTTAAAAGTAAAGGTCCAATAGGAGAAAGAAAATACATTAACCTGGTGAGAGAAGGGTGGCTTGTGAAAACTCTGTTACGATTAAAGAACATTTAAGAAGAAATTCATCTCATTTGGACTACATTTCTTGCACTGGTATAATTGACAAATATTTCATGATCTCAGCTCTTCAGTAAAGGCTCTTCAGAAGGTTTGGAGATGATGAAAAGCTTGGTATAAGGTTTTTAGTGAGGCAAGAGTTTGGAGAGGAACAAAGGAAAAGGAAAGAGAGAACACATCTGGACCAAATGAAGCTGTGAGATCACGTTAGAAATGTTGAGAGTGGAAGACACAGATACTCCAAGATAAATTCACAAAAACTTGAATCTCTACAAACTTGACAAAATTTTGGAGAAACTTTCTCATTGAATGTGGTGGGTAAGGTCAATGGTTCTATTTTGCTTTGGGATACCAAGGAGCCTTCTGACATCTAGGGTACAGAATATTTGTAGCATATATTGTTAGAATTGAAAAGATAAAGCTATCCAAAAGTAAAATGAAAAAATACTAAAAGAGTTTGATCCAATAAAGCAATTATCACATTTAATGTGTGTGGATAAACTTGGTACCAATGACAATGTCTCAGGGACTTGTACTTTATGTTGGGATATAGCAGGTCCTAGTGGCAAAATGTTCTCACTGCACTAACTAAAAATATCCTGAATTCCAAAACCATATTGTTAAAGACAGGTAATCTTTGTGGAAACATAGAGACTAGATGAGTTGAGATTCTATTTCCTTGACTGGTCTCATTTGTTAATTTGTCTAAAAAGAGAAATCAACTACATGCTGTTTAGAAGAGTAAGAAATTGTTTATGAGAGACATTATGTATAAGGACACAGAAAGATGGAAAAACAAAAGGAAGAAAAAAGATATACTATTTAAATCTTAACCAAGGATAGCTGTGTAGCTATAATAATATCAAACAATAGAATTTAAGACAAAACCAGCAATTTAATGACAAAGAGGTCAATTCATGAAGACATCATTCTCAATTTATATATACCTGACAACTTAGTTAAATCTATAATGCCAAAAGTGGATAGACATAGAAGTAGAAATTGATAATCTACAGTAATATCTGGAGACTATAATGTGTCTTTCTAAATATCTGATAACAGTCAATGATGGTAAGTAGAAAAAAATTAACAAAAACATGGAATATCTAAATCTAATTCACACACATAGCCCCTCATGCCCAACGACTGCAGAACACACACTCTTTACAAGTTTGCAGGAAACATTAACCAAAATATACTGTCTGTCAGATCAGAGTAAGTCTCAAAAAATTTCAAAGGAAAAGAACATACAGTCAATATCTGAGTATATGTTTTCTTATGGGCATAGTAGAATTAAACTTGAAATCAACAACAGGGAGAGAAATAAGAAAATCATCAAAATTAAGCAAAAATAATCCTGAGCAATAGAAATTAGAATAATGTTCCCTAGAGGGGCATGACAAGGAGGGCATGGTGGAGATTTTTCGCAGGGGCATTGTCTGAGAAAGGCCTTCAGCTGCTAGTTGCCCCAGGGACTCAGCAACATCAGCAGCAGAGCTGCCTAAGCCAGGCCACATCTTCCCTGCATCCCAGAGCTGATGTGTGCAGGGTACAAAGCAGAGGGCTGGCCGTGTGTGCTGCTGCAGGCCCATGTGGATGGGTCTTTTTTGTTCTGAGGTTCCCGAGAGTGTGAGCCTGTACCACACCTTAACATCTTCTTTCTCCCAATCCCTCGTCCTTCCCTCTGTCCCACCAGCTTCTGTCCTAAGAACAGTCCGAGTAAGTGTTCTAGATGCTAACCTCAGTCTCAGAGTCTGCCTCCAACAAACACAATCTGCAGTAGGGGTGCAGAGCCTGCTCAGGTCCCGGGGATGTTCTGTAATCTGATTTGGGAACTGGATACACAAGTCTATGCGTATGCAAAAATTCATTCCATTGTACAATTAAGATTTGTGGAGCTTATGGAAATAATACCTCACGAAGAAGAACAGGCAGAGAAGCGAGAGGAGAAAGACAAAGACTAAAATTGGATTTTCAAATGCAATTACATGCTGTTTTAAAAATAGGCCTCAAAATAAATGATAGAAAACATTTTCAAAAAATAATGGAGAAACAATGCATCAAGCATGAGCTAACCTTGCTCTTTCCAGAAACTCCACCAAAATGATGGCAAAAGCCAATGCAAAATCTTCAAAGACAGAAGGAAAAGAATAGGAAGTTATAGTAAACAAGTTATAGTGCCAACATTTTGAAGGCAAGAAAACAGTCACTGACGGAAAGTGGAGGAAAAATTGAAAATAGCCTATGGGTAAAGAAATCAATTGGGAGTCAACCAGTGTGCCCAGGTCATCCCAGAAAGTTCAGGGAGTTACAGAAAACAAGACAGGAGGGCATCAGTCAAGTCAGGACGATTGGTTACAAGTTCCAATACTGAGTAGTTTCAGTATTAGGATCACTTCCCCTACCCTCCACAGCTACATCACTTCTTTCCATTTCTAGCCATCTGTCCTTGGGCAAATCAGGCCGAGCAGAAGAGTAGGTATAAGGAGAAATGTCTACCGAAAGCAGAGAGGTCAAACGGAAGTTGATGCTTACAGTGGTGAGGCCTCTACCCTGTCTTCCCTCACTTGATTCCTGGAATATTAAAACATATTAACTCTCTAGCAGATGTGCTGGTTTCTTTTGGGAAAACTCACTAATAGCTAGCTTTCTGCTTGATCTGAGCCCACCTCACCTGTAAAGCTTATGAACAATAACCCAGTCTATTCAAGTTTCACTTACTCTGAGTTTTCTACTGCACTCAGGAGAGGGGTTGAGACAGTTAATCTGAATGAGAAATAATTTGCTGAATGCCATCAGCATTTGGATTATGCCTATACAGTAAAACTTAGACAGCAGGATTATTTCAAAGTGAATAAAGTTATAATGATGGTAAGTATAGCAACATGGTAATGTGAACGGGAGTTTTTGACAATCAGTCAAATTATCATCTCATCCAGCACAAGGATTATAAAAGACAACTTTTAAGAGGTAATGAAAGTGACTTGTGAAGATGTGAAAATCAATCAAATATTTGCAGAAAGTAAAGTTCGAGTCTCTGCTGCCATGGGTCAATAGAACAGAGTAGAATTCAACATGAGACCTTAGTATGTGACAAAAGTGGCGCTTTACACAGTGAGAAGAGTGGATGGTCCAATGAGTCGTGTTGAAGATCATTGAAAATGGGAAAGTGAAATGATTTTTGTTTCTTTTTCAATGAATATTTGGAGAGTTAATGAGTGTTGAATATCCCAGTTTCACTGTCAGTAAAATAAAAGATTTGTCCACTAAACCTCTCCCAGCTAAAGCTGGAGTGGCTGCAGCAGTTAGTTGTCTTTTTCAAAGTTCCACTGAGTGGTGGCATTTGGTAAATCCAAATACAAGACAAAAATAAAAATAAACTCGTCTGGCCTTCTCTCTTGAAAGAGGACAAAAGATGGCTAAGATGAGTCCATTCTAAGCCTCAGGAGCCTAAGGGATTCTTGGAGCTTTTGACATGCACTGTTTATTTTCAATGGGAAATTTCTCAAAATGTAATAAGGAAATATTTTGCTGAGTAAATAGATTCATTTACATCTTGCGGCATGGATGGTTAAAAAGAATCCTGGCCTTTTAGCTCACTTGGCTGAAATCCCAAAGCAAAGAGAGGGATTTCTCTTTTCACTAGTATTTCTTTCTTTCCAAAGGCTCCTTCTTTCTCTTTCTTTTGAAATTAGATATTCTCAGACACTTAAAATCCAAAGAGGGAAGAGACTTTGTTTTACTGTTATGGGGAAGAAAATTGTTAGTGTTCTATGGTCTTGGCTTTTCCTGATCTTCCTCTCCCCATTCCTTTACAAACAAGACTTGAAGCTTTGTCGCTCCCAGAGCAGGAGCTCAGAGCTTGGGGTATTGTGGTGCACAACTGGCAATGGTGAGGGAGAAGCAACTGCACAAGTAAAGGCATGGAGTTTACATTGAAAAAGATAGGACTATCCATGAGAAACAAAACAGGAGAGGAAGGAAGGACAGACAGACAGATGGGGAAGAGAGAGTAGCAAGACATGGGCCGACGACAAGAGTTGAGCTGGTCGCTGAGAGGGAGGGAGAAAGAGCTGTCTGGGGTTGGTGGTGATTTTTGTGGTGAATATTGAATGAAAGAGATGCAGACAGAAGACTTGGGATGCTTGTCTATGCATTGAAAGTGTAGTTCCCTCCACATTTCTTGGCAATTTCCCCCCTGTCTAAGTAACTCCTGGAACTGAATACATTTATATTTTTTCAGCAAAGTGTAGCTCTTTGAATTCAAACGTATGTGCTGAAGCCAGGCCAAATGTGATCCATTTATATTTGGGTTTCACCACAAGAGCCAAAGGTTGTGTCACTCTTGGCTCTTTTCTCTCACTTTTCTCTTGGCTTGGACCCATCATTTTTTGCTTGACATAAGGGATCTCCTTCTACCTTTGCTCCTGGGCTTTCTGTATTTGGCATTCTGCCCATCACCAATTCTTTGATACTAGTAGAGATAAAAAAAAAAAAAGCATTTCAAGAAGTATCAATTTAAAATATTACCCATGTCACCTCACCTTTGTTCTCATTTGCAAAATCTCTGAAGAAAATCTGGGTTTGGAAATTATTATTCTTTTCAAAATGACTACAGGATTCCCCCCGATCAAATGAATGTCTATAGACATAATTATATTGCTTTGAATTCAGAACTCAAATTTATAGTAGTAGTAGTCAATCCTGAGTCCTTCCTTCCTCTTATATCCTTTCCCTGTTTCCAGGTACTCTCCTAGTGGTGCAGATGTAGCAAATCAGACACCACCAGAAATCCTGCTGAAAAATAAACCAAGGATAGGAATAGGAAATACCAGGGTGGGTGCAGATAGTAGAAATTTTATACAGGGATTCCAGGGAAAGGAGGTCTCACTGAGAGTGTGGTATTTGAGTAGAGACCTGAAGGAAGCTAAGAAGGGAACAAGTTACAGAAGGAGCAGGGAGGGGATGAATGAAAGCATGAGGGTGTCTCTCAGAGTGTTTGTGGAAGACTCAATAAGGCAGTCTAAGATGATTTTAGATTTTGTGTAAGATGATTTTAGAGTTTGTGGGGGAAGACAGCAGATTTTAAGAGGGGGGTCTTGAAGGTCATAATGAAAACTTGGAGTTTTTCTTTATATGAGCAGGGAAGTTATTGAACATAGAAAGTGCGTGATGTAGCTTACATTTTACAGAAGATCACCTTGGCTTTTGTTTCAAGACTAGAATAAAGACAAGGGAAGAGACACAGTGACCAGTTATAAAGTTCTGTGGGTCTCAATGAGAAAGGATGGAGGCTTGCACCAGGACAAAAGCAGTGGGAAGAACTAGATTCCGGCTAATTTTTAAGGAAGCATTGATGTGATTTGTTGACTATTTGGATATGAGATATGAAAAAATTGGAAGAGTTGAGGATGATTCTAGGGTTTTAGTAGCAGAGTTGTTATGAACTGAGAAAGGGAAGACAATAGATGGAGCAGGCTTGCATGTGAATATCAAGAGCTCAGTTTTGGATATACATGGTAAGTTTAATATGACATCCAAATAGACACATTGGATGGACACTTGTATAAATGAATTAAGAGTACTAACATAGAACAGAAAAGGAGATCAGGGAGTTATCACTACATGAATGCTATTAAAACCACAAGAAAGTTTATGGTAACCAATGGATGCTTGTAGATACACAGGCAAAGAGATCCAAAGACTGCAAACACCAATATTTAGAAGAAAGGAAGATGGAGATGCTTTAGAAAATGAGATTGAAAGACATGCTCAGTAGGAGTTGTCCTGGAAGCACAGTGAAGAAAGTTCTTTAGAAACAATGACACCATCGGATGTGAAATCTGATCAGTTAAATTAAGGGAGAACTATGATTTAACCGTTGGATTTAGCCAAGTGGAATTCATCAATCACATGGACAAAAGCAATTTTAGGGCACAGTATGGGTGAAAACCTTATTGAAGTGCTTCTCATACACACAGAGGATAATTACCATAAAGGGAGAAGAATTACTAGAGCATTATCTTTTAATATGTAACAGAAAGCAATATCTAACACATAAATTATCATAACGGGAAAGAAAGTGAGAATATAAAGTAAAAGATGGTTTATAGTTGAATGTGGTGGTCGGAACTACTAGAAAATTTTTCTGATTGCTTCTGTTTTCTTAGTGAAATAAGCAAGGTCATACATTGAGAGGGAAGAGGGATAAAGGAGCACAAAATGATTTTCTAGGCTAGTGGGAGGATGAACAGATTGGAAAAAGTATAGGATAACCAACAGATAGCATTAAGTGCCCACCAAAACTTAGTTATCATGAATTCCAACAAGACCAGCAGATGTGGTTGTGACTTTGTAAATCCTTCCCAAGATAGCTGCACCAGTACAGATCTAAACAGAATGTTAGATTTAACCAAGGTGGGAATTTTGCTATGCAAGTATTCCAAGAGGTTTTGCTAATGTTTGCTTCATATAGTTTGATTGACTGTTATTAAGTAGATAAATGTTTATAATGCTGTATCTTTTTACTGTTGAAATTTTATTATTATTTCATATAACACCTTCTTGGTCTCTTGGAACATTTTTGATATAACGTTTTATATGATACTCATACCGCCACCCCAACTCACTTTTGGGCACAGTTTTGCATGGAATCTTTTCTCACTCTGTCACTTTCAACATATTTGTGTTTTTGGATCAAATGTTAGTATTTAGTGAAAAGCACACAGTTGGATCAGTTTTTATTTTTGTTTTGCAGTACTAGGGATCAAAGCCAGGATCTAGAGCAAGCTAGGCAAATATCTTACCACTGAGCTGCAAATCATGTCTTAACTTTGTGCTGCCAATGTCTGTCTTTGGGTTGGGGAGCTTAATTCATTCATAATTGATGATAAAGAAGACTTACATCACTTTGTCATTTGTTTTCTATATTCCATATGATATTTAGTCCATTTCCTGTGTTAATGTCTTTTTTGTGATCAGGTGCATTTTTGTATTGAATATTTTCATTCTATTCTCATTTTCTTTAGTGCATATTCTACAGCTTTCTTTTTATTTTGTGGTTTCCATGGGGATTACATTGAACTAAGGTTATAACACTAATGTAATTTATATCAGCATATGTAAAACTCTGCTCTAATACAGCTCTTTCTGAACCCTTTTACAGTTATTAGTGTCACAGTTATATTTTATATATGTGAACTCAAAACATAGGTTAATAATTATCTTTTAAATGCATTTGTCTTTTTAATCATATTACTAATCAAAATTACATTAAAGTTAGCTTTTGTAATTGCTCATAAATTTAATTGTACTGGAAAACTTTATTTTTCATTAACCTCAGGTTACTCCTTAATGTCTTTTAATTTCAACCTGAAGAAGTTTTTGTGGTATATTTTGCATGTCAGGTCTGGTGGTAATGTACTCTCTCAGCCTTTTTTTATTCAGAAATATCTCAATTTCTTCCTCATGTTTAAAGGATAGTTTTTCAAGGTATAAAATCCTCAGTTGACAATTTTTTCCTCTTGTTACTTAAAATATACTTTTGTATAATGTTCAGCACTTCTTTGAAACTTCCCAAGGTTCTGATGAGAAATTCATTAATAATCTTATTATAGATCCAGATGTATTATGATAGGTCACTTTTTCTTTTACTTTCAAGGTTCTTTCTGTATTGTTCTCTTTTGACAATTTGATTATAATGTGTCTGCATGTTTTTTGAGTTTATCACATCAGAAATTTGATGAGTTTATTGAGTTTGCGGGTTTAAATTTAGTAGATTATCTGGTCCCTGATCCTTCCCTCTCTGGGTCTTTCTCTATCTGCTTTATGGCTGCTCTGAAGTAAGGAACATACCTCTGCCAAGCCCTCTGCCATGATGTTCCTGTGTTCAGGTCAGTTGGCCATGGACTGAATTCTTTGAAGTCATAAGCCAAATAAACCAGTTCTGTTTTTAAAATCATGGATATCACACATTTAGTCCCAGAAACAGGAACATAGACCAATATAGGTGATATACTAGAGCACTACATACAGTTCCTGTATGTACACAGAGAAAATCATGTATGCATCCACTTAACCTTTAGAAACTGTTATTTATTCAATCCTTATCACAATAGTATTAGACATGTGCTACAGGTTGATTATTCCTTTTGCAAAATGCTTAGGACTAAAAGTATTTTGAACTTCAAATTTTTAAAAATTTTACAATCTGTATGTGTGTGTGTGTGTGTGTGTGTGTGTGCATCCAAAATGGGACTCAAATTTAAACATGAAATTCACTTACATCTCATATATACCTTACATTCATAGCCTTAAGGTAATTTTTTATAATATACTTCAAACATTTTATGCATGCAACCATTTCATAATGTGGAATTTTCTACTTGTGGCATCATGTCAGTGTTCAAGAGTTTCAAATTTTGGAGCATTTTGGATTTTGGATTAAGAATGCTCAATTCATGCTGCTATCAACAGTTTGAAAGATGGAGAAACCAAAGTTTTCCCAAAAGTGCTCAGTGAGTACATGGCTGAGAAAGAGGACATGTTCTTAAACAGTGTCTTATTTTCTTTCTCCATCTTTGATGATGAGTACCAGGAAGTCTAATCGCCATGGGAATTTTCACACTTATCCACCCTGCCACAGGAAACAGGCAAAGAATACATAGATTGGGTTAAGAGTCTGACTGGACTTGGAGTCATGAGGAAAGATTTTAGAGACAAAGTTGAACAAAGTAGGACTACTCTAGTCATGAGTTTTCCCTCTACATTATCAGTGTTGTCTCAGAGTTACAGTTGAAAAATCTCCAAGTTTGGACTACTTATTTTCCTGACCTATTTTAATGACTTTTTGTAGTAAATATGATTAGATAGATGATTTTAGATATCATTAAATGTCACAGAAGGCTAAACACTTATTTAAAAAAAAACTCCTACTCTCTTTGTAATGCAACAGCAAGTGTGGATCCACTTACATTTTAATCACTTTCCCTTGTATAGTGGCCTTGAGTCTATATTCTACTGACAAATAGAGTGTGAGTACTGGCATATGTTTTCTCTGTTACCTGTGCATTACACAGTTTGGGAAAGCCAGCAGATAGCCAGTGATTTAGCTCAGTGGCATAAGTGCCTGCCTGGCAAGTGTGAGGTCATTTTTTGGTACCAAAAATAAATAAATAAATAAATAATTTTTTAAAAACCCAGGCAACAGTTAGTTAGGCTAGGTCATTGTGCTTTTTACCCAATCTCCAAGTCCTTCCCTTTTGCCAAGATCTGTCCATGGAGTCACCATGACCTGTAGAGATTCCACAATATGGCGGCCTTTTGGCTCTGGCTTTTGATTGGTTCAGCCATGGAAAGCACTAGTAAGAGAAGGCAGTGTGGGAGAGGGAGTGGTAGAGCACTTCTTTCCTTTCTGCCTACTACTGCCTTACTGTGGTGACACCTACAGCAAGCCAGGTTGAATTCTTCCATGACAAGGTCTTCTGCCTTCTTGAGTGTGTTCTTTCCCTTCCAAGTCTCTACCCTAAACGACCTCTGTTGATTCTCTTCCCCTTGGCTCTTAAATAGTCCCTTCATCGCATTCTCCTCAGAAGACCCTCCAGGGAGTCTTTTGTTTGCTGGGTGACTTTGGCTGATGTAGTGGTTGTCACAGACTAAAGCTTCCTAACTCTTGATCCAAGTCTATTTGTTGTGGCCACAGAAGATGTGCAGACCGGTCCTGCTGTGTCTCATTACCAGTTTGTGTCTTCTTCAGCTCACTGGGCTCTGTGCATCTTTTGGTCCCCAGAACACACACTGACAGGAGCACTTGTGGCCCTTTGCCAAACTTTAGCCTCCCATCAGCTTTCACATGACTGGCTCATTCTTGGGTTTAGTTCACACATTTCCTCAGAAGAGTGCTGGAATTAAACACACCTGACAGCTCTTCCAATTGCACACACCATCCAGTCCCAGCCCATGACATTGGTCTCATCACACACCTGCCCTCCCACTAGTGCTTTGTACCACTCAGTACGAGCAGGAATTGTTTTTCATTCCTTGTGTAATCACTGATGAGAACAAGAGAGACCTCAGAATTTGCCTTTGTATCTTCGTATCTGTTACAGTACCTGGCATCTAGTAGGTACTCTCATTATTTTGTAAAGGGAGAACAGAATTTCAGTAGCAAATTCATATTTCCTTTATGATTTCTTTAGCACATGTTTTTATAAAGCAGAGGCAAAGAATATTTCAGATAACCCGTGGTGTGGGCAATTCTCATTCCATTTTGCCTGTACAACATGCCAAAAAGCCATGTCTGGCTACCCGTTCACATCTCCAGGAGGCCCTGCGGTTCTGCACAGAATGAAAGCAGTGTTTCTGTCAGAGGGATGCCTCAGGCCATGCTCTGTTGGAAATAGGTTAGAAAATATTTGTGAGAGATATTTTCTTTAGTGCTCGCAGCTGAATGGAAAGTTCTTACTTTAAAGGTGTTCTGCAAGCCCTGCCATATTCCTCGAATGGGTTTTCTATGAAACAGCTTAAAATGAGTTCCGACTTTCTGGAGACTTCTTGATACACAAAGTTTTACATTTGGTGGCTTACCCACATTTGCGCAGGGAGACAGTCTTGTTTGTCCCACCCAAGAGCTGTGAGGTACAGCTTCCTGAGAAGCCAGTCAGTTCCACAAAAGATGTGGGGCATGAGGGCAGGTGCCCTGATGCCCTCACAATGAGATTAAATCCGTATCCTCATGTTAGGTGACCTTATGACCTGGAAAACATTGACTAAGTGTCACTATGAGACACTCTCTACTCTCAGTCATAGCTTTTAAACCAAGCCAATGCATTGGGAAGGATTTTCAAACAGAGCATTTTCAATATTCTTTACCACTTGTTTCATATATTGCAGAGTTTACATAATAGTGTAAGACTATTAGTTTTAACACCAATATTATCTTAATTAACTAGACTTCTTATATTTTACAGGTAGCTGTTACATACTAGAATCATCATAAGTAGATTTTCCATGGATGTCTCAAACTCAAACTCATTAGTCTGAGCCCTCCAGAGATACAGAACCAATAGGAGATTTATATTATACTATGCTATACTATTTATATTACATTATATACAAGAGAGGACTTATAAAAGAAAGCAGATCATGTGATTATGGAGGCTGTCTGCAAGCTGGAGACTGTGGAATGCTGGACGTGCTCAGCTGTGTGTGATGGCTTCAGAGGCAAGTGAAACAATAGAGCAGAAGTTCTCAATGTGAGGCTGCATATCTGAGAACTGGGCCACTGATATACAGGTCCTTGGCCAGGCAGCCTGGGCTTCAGATATCCAGGGTCAGGAGAGGAGAGTGTCCTGCCTCGAGGAGAGAGAGTGAGAGGGAGAGAGAGAAACAGACAGACAGAGACAGAGAGAGAGACAGAAACAGAGAAACAGAAAGATGGAGAGAGACAGAGACAGGCAGAGAGAGAGAGAGAAACAGACAGAGAAAAACAGAGATACAGAGAGAGACAGGGAGATAGAGACAGAGAGACATACAGAGACAGAGACAGGCAGAGAGAGAGAGAAAAATAGAGACAGAGATAGGGTAAGATAGAGAGACAAAAAGAGAGACAGGGAGACAGAGGGAGACAGAGAAAGAGACAGACAGAGACAGAGAAACAGAGACAGACAGACAAAGACAGACAGAGAGACAGAGACAGAGACAAGCAGAGAGACAGAGAGAGAGAAAGAGAAATAGAGACAGAGAGTGAGACAGACAGACAGAGAGGAAAAGGAGATAGAGTGAGAGAGGGAGGGAAGGAAAGAAAGAGAGGAATCCTTTTATTTTCTCTGCCCTTTTTGTTCACCCTGGCTCCCCAGCCCACACAGGAAACTCCTCTGGAGATGCTCACAGATACACCCAAGCATGCTGCCTTACCAGTTCTCTAGACTCTTCTTGACACCTAACATTACCACTCAGCAAATTCAGAAAGGAAATTAGATCTTCCCTTTAACTTCTGCTGACTAGTTTTCTTTCAACATTCGTCTTAATCCTCCTCTTACTCTTCTGGTTGCTAGAACCAGATGGGCTTTAACATCACCCAGGTTACTTCTGTCCCAGCATCTCACAGCCAGTCAGCCTCTGGGAATCGTGTTTCTCCAGAACTGTGTCCCTGCCACTATCCAGTCTTGGATGCCTTTATCTCTAGCCTTGACTATTGCCATAACCTTCCAATGGGCCTCCCAGGCTCTGGGCTGATTTCTGTAGAAAACTCTCTACCTAGCATAGCCAGAGTGATTTCTTGCCAACAAGCAGTGAACCTGTGTTCACTGGGGGCTGCCTTCCTGCAGGCTAGAGCCTGAAGACATTGACCTCGAAGGGCCCCCAAGAACTGGCCTCCCAGATCTTCCAAAAAACCCCACCCTTGCACCTCCATCCTCTCCACCTTTTGCTATATCAGAAAGGTCATGGCTATATCTGGCTTTCTTCTATTTCCAGACTTTCAGTCAGCCCCTGCCTCTACGTTTGAGGGCCTCCTTTCCCTGCATTTCTTTTGTCCGACATTAGCCTGACCTCCCCCGTTCTTCACCTCAGGTCTCCCCCAGATGTCCTCACCCAGGAAGCCTGTTCTGAGCACAGCCATGATCTGTCTGAGGTACCCTTGTTCCCACAGCCTCTGATTGTTCTGCTCACCACCCTCTGTCCAGGAGTACTTCTTGATGTATCTGTCTTCCTAGTGGGGTCACAGGATTCTTGGTAAGTCTCATGGTGCCACATCTGGTGAATAAGGTGGGTGAAGACACACTCTAATATTTTAACAAGCCTGTCTTTCTCTTGGATGGCACTCAGAAGCAGCATTCATTGTAGTTTTGATCACACCTTAGAAAGATGCTCACTAAAAGGAACATGCAGAACTGCTTCAGA
This sequence comes from Dasyprocta punctata, assembly GCA_004363535.1. Classification (NCBI taxonomy): domain Eukaryota; kingdom Metazoa; phylum Chordata; class Mammalia; order Rodentia; family Dasyproctidae; genus Dasyprocta; species Dasyprocta punctata. The sequence continues at coordinate 217,597 of RJWM01000351.1, read as the reverse complement.
GCGTGTGGCAAGAACAGAATAATGGGGAAAGTGTGTTTCAGTCAAGGAGGAGTATTTTGAGGGAAATTAATAGCAACGTGTCTGTTACTGTACTAAATTTTCTTAAATTTAAATCTTCACTGTATATTTGAGCACATGTCATAAAAGCTACGCAAGTCACACCCCCAGAGAAAGATAGGCATGGCAAGGGAATTGGAGCCTGAATTTTTAAAAATCCTGAGAGATTGAGATCTCTTCAGAAGTGGTAAGCATCTTTTTCAGAATTTCATGTTTTTAGGAGGCTGAATGAATTCAGCCTGATATGACTGTGATCATGTTGAGCTGTTACCACTATGATTACCCCAGTGTAACCCTGGTTGGTTTTCCTTGAATAATTTCTCAGCATTCTACAAACAGACAAAACCATTAGAATTGTGTGTGGAGGACCTTAAATTCTTTCCTTACTCCCCTCATTCATGGGTAATGCCAAAGTGGCATGTAAAGCACCTTCTCTGGTATGTCCAAGAGGAATCCTTTCAGCACAGATCCAGGCCTGTATAGAACTCTGATGGTACAAAAAAGAACAGACAGGAACCCAGTAAAAGAAACCAACCATGTGAAAAGTGCTATCTTTTGGTTGCTCTGTTCTTGTCCTGCTTGTAGCCAAGGCTCCTGGCACACTGGAGCTACCAGCGAGAGCCTGGAGGGCAGGAGGAAGGAGGTAGCCCAGAGGTTGTCTCTTGGCTTCGGAAGGCCGCTCTGCCCATGGCTAGCCCTCCTCTGTGGCCCCAGCTGTCCAAGCACAGCACATCACCTCTATAGCTCGAGCCCCTCTTCCAGGCTGGCCCACGTGGTCCCACCTCTCCCCGGCGGCCTGGGCTGAGCTAATGCATCCCCTCATTTCTCCCGTCTTGGGGTGGCTGTCTTAATCCCAGTTTGACTTCCCATCTCTTCTAACTCCTGAGTACCCAGATCTCATTATATAACTTCCCTTTTTAAAATATCTGCTGATTTTGTCTTTCTGATTGAACTGTGGCTTATACAGGTCCTAGGAAGAAATTATGTGATGTAAGAAAAAATTAATACCCAAACGGCAAAGTGAACACCCTTTTGTAAAACAATTTATTGCAGAAAAGAGAAGTCATAGTGACACTTGCTATTTGGTCTCAGAATAAAACTTGAGAAAACATGGACATTGTGAAATGGAATGGATACAAGTTATGGGACTGAGATTTTTTTCTAAAAATACTAAAAAATTACAGAAGGAATGCAATGAGTTGTACCTCTTTAAATTAGTCTTATGGAAGAGCAATGTAACAAACTTTCCCAGAATGAAGAAAAAAGAGAAAAATATTCTGCAGGGAGATAGTTTTGGAGGTCACCTTTGTAAATTCTATCATAAGTATAAATTGGGAAATCAACTATAAAGCCAAAGAAACAGTTGACTTTAAACAAAGTGTAAATGTGTATCACTTGTTAGCTGGAATTTTGAAAATCACTTGTGACTCAGATTTACCTCTAAACTATTAATATAAACATTTCCTGAATCTTACCTTCAGGGATTTTATTGCCTAGGTCTGAGACAGAGCCTGAGAATCTACATTTTAAAAACTTTCTCAGTTTTTTTTTTTTTTTGTCTTTTTGGTATCAGAAATTGAACTCAGGACCTTGGGCTTGCCAGGCAGGCACCGTGCTGCTGAGTTAAATCCCCAGCCCCTCAGTTCACTTTTTTGTTTGTTTGTTTTTTTAAGATTTGACATTCAATCTAATTTATTTGTTACTTAAGGGTTTCATTTTTGACTGGATTCAGACTTGGAAGTAGAAGCTCTCAGAGAGAAAAACCTGTGTCTTTTGGCAGTTTGTTCCTGGCATTTTTCTTTGATTCCTTCATACTCTTGACCAGAAGTTTAGCATGTTCTGCAGCCTCTTCCTTGTTTTTCTTAGTACACTGGTTCTTCAGAAGAATACAGCAGCATTGTGTTGGATGCTGAATCTTGGGGGCTTTAGTCCTGGGTTTCTTGCCTATTTTGTTTAAGGCCTTTCTGACAACATATTGGTGGATATCATCTTCTTGGAGAGACTGAAAAGTTTGTGAATTCTGCTTGTTCTTTGGGCCCCAGGTGCTGAGGCCCAGCAGTATCAGCCAATCCTGGAATGTCCTTCTCTCCTGTTTTTACAATAACCAAATTGAGAATGCTCAGATTGGCATCCACAATGCAGCCTCGGGCAGATTTATGCCTTCCCTCTCCAGTTCTCCTTGGTCTGTAAGAGGAATGCCCCTTGCTCAGTAGCAAGCGAGCTCAGCCATGTATCAAGATGCCCTGCTCCATGGGGAAACCTTGTTTGTCATTCCCACCACTGATTCAGACCGTGTAACCCTTCCACTCTTCACCCAGAGAGTCAGCAGCAACTTTCGTGGCCACGCGCTTCTCATAGAATGTATGATGTTTACTTTCATCATCCACCTCAATGAGTCTCTGGCAGCCAGTGTCTGGGAAGATGTTCAGCTTCATTTTGAAGCAACTGATTGCCTTCTAGGTGCCATGACAAAGAGGTCCAATTTTCGCCTTTCAGTACATTTTGACACAGCTATCAGGACCAGGGCTTTTAAATGACTGGTTTGAGGAGCAGTGATAAAGTGCCGGGCAAGCTGGTGGTAGTGAACCCCATGTGCAGGCTGCAGGGGATTTGCGGGGAGGCAGCTCATGGTTAGAGTAGACCATGTTCCCTCTCCCTCTTGCATTGGGACATTTTAAGTTTGATCTTTATTGGTTTATTTTTTAATAGTGCATATTAATTTTATAAAATGTTGGCTTTAAATGTGATCTTTTCATACACATGTGTAACACTTTAATTATATCCATCCCCTGGTTGTCCTTTACACAATGACCCCCAATCCCTTACCCTTGTCTAACAATAATCTCCCTTCTACTTTCATGCCATCTTTTTTCTTTCTTTCAAGATCCTGTATATCCCTTCTACTTTCATGGGGTCTTTTTTTGTTTTTCTTTAGAAAAGAGAATAAAACCAAGCAAAATAAAACAGAACAAAGTCAATCATAACAAACCCGTGTGACCCAGGACTTCAAAACAATACAAAATCAACAATGGTTACCAGAATGCCTCTTGTTGTCTTCAAAACAGCTATAGATACCTTCAGACATAGTAGAAATCAAGCAAAACAGAACAGAGTAGAACCAATAAAAACAAAAAAATGAATGCAATAAAGGACCTCGAAACAAGACAACAGTAAATCCAAAATGGTTACCATAATATATCTTGCTATCTTTGAAATAGCTGTCATCGGATATAACAAAATCAAAACAAGATGGAATAAAACCCAACCCAACAAAACAATGAAAATGATACAGGACTTCAAAACAACATAATAAGGAGTTAACAATAGCTATTGCCTTCAGAATGAGATCACTCATAGATGTCACAATGCATACTATAATCCTCTGAATAGATGATCAGACCACTGGCCCTAGACCTACAAAGTCAGTGTAACACCAAACACCACAAACATCACTGAAGCCTGTGTTCCTCTGGATCAGCTGGTTGCTTACAGGGGGTGGGAGATGGGGAGGCTGGCTCTTCGTGTTTCCCAGCCTGCATGCCGGAAGGGGCTGGGGTCTGGTTGTCTCCTGGTTGTAGCAGCCCATGTACGGCACTGGTTCATAGGGGGGCAGGCTTGCTTCTTGTTGATTTTTTGTTCTCTTCCCCTGCAGTCTGCGACTGGTGCTGACTCACAAGAAAAGCTTGTCTTTCTTTTTCATCCTTCCTTCCTTCCTTTTTTAAGATCCCACATACCCCTTCTGCTTTCATGCTGTTTCTTTGTTTCCTTCTTTCTTTCTTTCTTTCTGGGTCCCACATATTAGGAGAAACATGTAATACTTGCCTTTCCGAGTCTGGCTTACTTTGCTTAACATGATCATCTCCAGTTCAATGCATTTTCTTACAAATTACATAATTTCATCCTCCTTTGTGGATACACACACACACACACACACACCACAAATTCTTTGTCCATTCACATGACTTCGTTTTTTACTGAGTTAATTCTATTGAGCAAAACTTAATAACTGACTCCATGTGTTTCAGAAAAAAGGATGGGACCATTAAGAGAACTGACCTAAATAAATAAATAAATAAATAAACAAATAAATGGCAAAAGAAACACTAAACACTAAGTTCCACAATGACAGATGGCCAAGGCACTAAAATTAGCATGAAACAGGCATTCTTCTTGTTGAAAGAAACCCCAAATTCCCTTCTCCCTTCTCTATAAGGTCTCACTTTCTTCAGGAACTCACTGCAACTTTCTCTTTGTAGTACTGGGGGTTGAACCCAGGAGCTTCACACTGAGTTACATCCCCAGCCCATTTTGAATTTTGAGACAGAGTTCTCCTAAGCTGCTAAGTTGCCCACCTTGGGCTTGACCTTGTGATCCTACTGTCTCACCTACCCAGGGTCTGGGATTACAGGCCTATACCACCAGACGCTCAGACTTGCACCTTGATAAAGAGATTCTGTCTTTGACTTTAGAAAACTTCTTTAGGAGCAAGAGGTTAAAAATTATTGAAACAAAGGCAGATAAATGTACAAAATACTGAATAGAGAGACAGGCAGTTCAGGTATGATACCTGGCCTTGCTTTGAGACATTCAGGTTGAAAGCGCTGTATTTCCTGTATTTCAGGAGTGTTCTCCCAGACCTGGCAATGCCCTGACCTAGAAAAGTAGAGCCCTCCACCACCTCTATGTAGGTCTGTGATCCTCCTTCCAATTACCATTTTGTGACCTGAACATCATTTTCAAGGTTAGCCCAGGAATCGCAGCACCATCCCTCCAGGGAAGCTCTGCCTACCAATCAAGGGAGATGCAGTCTGACCTGTACAGATTCAACACTAAAACTGTATTGAAACTGGACACAAACCTGTTGGTCTTCTTGCTACAGGATGCTCAAACATGGCAAAGGGACTTTTCATAAAGAAGGTTTATGCCTGGGCTGTTGGTTTGACTTTTTTTGTGGGTTTACTGTTTTTAATACTGAAGCTCTGACTTGACCTTGAAGACAGATTATGCCCTGGGAACATAAAAAGGAAAAGGAGAGAAAGAAAAAGGGAGAGAAGGAGGAAGCAAAGATTTAAAGCAGAGTAAAAAAGTAAATCAAAGCTCTATAGGAGCTTGTGTAGGATATTTCTAGGGACAACAATGGCAGGAAAGAAAGTGAAATGTGACCCCAGGTCCGTGAGTGTTGCTCCACTTTCAATAACAGAGCTGCAAGCAGGAAACAGACAGCTCTGTTTGGGTTTAATATGATCAGGAGCCTTCCCTCTGGGATGAGATGCTAAATCCACTGGCTCCTTTCTGGAAGGCCTTAATGAGCCAGCTCAGAGTGAGGCTGTTTCTCCATTGGTCAAAGGCAAAAGTATGGAAAATTCCAGACAGTGGATAAACAAAAACCTTTCCATGCATTTGGCCTTGTAGCGCATGATATACGATGGCCCGGGGTTCAGTAGCAGATTTCCTTCCTAATGATGTTTTCTTTCAGCTAATAAGGCAGAGCCTCACACCCCACCCCCGACCTCCACTCCAGCACCAAATCACAGCTCCACCCAACCCACAGGGCAGGACAGCCCTGCCTCTGTTTCTTGCCAGTTTCACCTGCTCTTGTGAAAGTTCCTCTGATGATTCTCCACAGATAGAAGCTGATACAGTACGTGTGATTACATCCTGCCTCGGCAGTGTTCCAGCTCCAATTCTGAAACCTGGAATTATCTGGCAGGGCTGGATAAATAGCTTGAAATATATCAGGATGTTAGATCTCTGCTGCTGGACCTGGGTGACAGATGCTATTTTCTGACAAATTGGAAAATAAACTTTAGCAGAATGGTCCTTAGTTCTAAGAGGGAGTTACCAGGCTAGAGTCTCTGCTGAGTTACTGAAAAGCAATTCCCTGAAAATCAATCTGCCTAATGTCCAGTTTCCTGGGTTAATGAGCAGTTCCTCCAGAGTTTCCACCTCTGTCCTATTGCTGTCATTTAGCACAAAAAGAAACAACCTCAAAGCACACAAGTGATGCTCCCCACCTTTTCTACTCAGGTCTCTGCTATTTGCATTTCCAGCTGTGCTTGCCACTGGCTGTGCAGTATTTTAGGAAAAGAAGTGGCTTCCATTAAATACCTCTTAGAAACCTTCATTTCTGTGATTTGTGCCCTGCTGTAGCTCCTGGCCGGCCCAGCTCTTGCCCCATTTTTATACCTGTCACCGCCTCAAGTGGCTCAAATGCAGCCAACCCTTCCTCCTGCTCTGAAGGATTTAGGGATGGGCCAGAGGTCAAAGTGCTCACCAGGCCAGTTGGTGATTTAGTGGATTGGTGACTTGGTCCCAGAAATTTGGCCTTCTTCCCTTGCAGGCCAGGGCCACCGGTTATTGGGTAAGCTGCCTGCTCCATGGGTTGTGCTCTCTCGGAAGGGCTGCACAGGCCAGGCAGTGGGGTCTCTGCCCACAGTCTGGTGAGGCACTTTGCTAACCTCAGCAGGTGTGGGCTGGAATTGTCCCACCCACCTTTGTGTCATTCAGCCTTAAAAATGAGGCAGGTAGGGGCCAGGGATGTAGCTCAGTGACAAAAGTGACTGCCTGGCAAGTACAAGGTCCTGAGTTTGATTTCTGGTACAAAAACAAAAAAGAAAAATAACTGAGGCAGGTGGAAGCTCTGGGGACAGTGGAGGCTGAGTGGGAGGAACTTGGGGTCCGACTACTCAGAGCACGGGAGAGGAGAAAGGAATGGAGCAAGTACAGAAGGTGAAGAAGACAGCGCAAGGCAAGAACAGTCCATTACGGGACGGTGGCAGGGCCTGCATCTCGGAGAGGAGAGAAACGCTGTGGCAAAGGCCTACAGATGCTCCTTTTTATGGTACCCTTGGGAGGTGGTGTGGAGACAGGAAAAGGCCTCGGGTCCCTTTTATAAATAGTATTTCTGGGAATCAGTGTGGAGATTCCTCAAAAAACTAGAATTGGAAGTCCCATTCAACTCAGCTATTCTCCTTCTGGATATCTTCCCAAAAGAATTAAAAACATCATACCACAGTGATATATGTACACCTTATGTTTATAGCTGCACAGTTTTTAATAGACAGATCTTGGAAACAACCTAAATGCTCATCGACTGAGGAATGAATAAAAAAGATGTGGTATTTTTCTACAATGGACTACTACTCAGCCATAAAGAAGGATAAGCTAGACAATTTTATAAGTAAATGGATGCAACTTGAGAACACACTAATTAGTGAAATAAATAAGACACACATGTGTAAACATTGTGTTGTTTCATTAGTGTGACAAGCTGAAAAAAGAAACATATGTATATGTGTATGTATATGTATATAAAAAATAGGATAGTTATACTACTGATTTCTCTGAGTTTGCTGAAGAGAAACATTCATGCTGGTATTGTTCGGACAATTGAATGCAGATGTCTTGTGCTCTAGGTGAATGATTTGGAAATGACAATGTGCAACATATGTACCATTGTTGCCCCCAACTGATGTGCTTTGAAGTTTTGTTGCAGTTTTGTTTTCCTTCTTTTTCTTCATTTTTTTCTTTTAATCCTCGAATAAAATGGATTTAAAAAAAATAAAAATCTATTATAAGCGTATAACTCAGTGACATTCACAGTGTTGTGCCACCATTACCACTATTCAGGTCTAAAACTTTCATTATCCCAAAAGGAAACTCAGTTACCATCAAGAAATAGCTCCCTGTCCCCAAGTCCTTGTGACAACTAATCCACTTTTGGTCATGATGAATCCACTTATTCTGGATACTTCATCAAAGTGGAATCATGAAATGTTTGTCATTTTTTGTTTGTCTTATATCACTGCACTATGTTGTCAAGGTTTATTCATGTTGTAGCATGGATCAGAACCTCATTCCTTTTTGTGCCTGAATAATATTCACCATCCCACTTTTAACTACTGGAGCTCTTCAACTTTGCATACCTTTCCAGAAGCCCAGAGTACTTGATCAGATGCATGAAGCCGTGACTGTAATTGCCTTTGTCTTAAGAAAAGACCCTGAGATTGGTAGAGACACAGACATCTCAACAGCTTAGGCTGGGGCAGCAGAGTTGCTCCCTTGAAGGATTCATTTTTTTCTTTCCAAGAAGGACTCCACCCCCATGAGACTGGACCTCAAATGACCCCTTCAGCTTGGGCAAACTCAGAGGAATGACCCAGCAGAGTTAACCACGTGGAGAAAGATAGCATAGTGTCCATATTAATAATTGCCTGTACCTTAAAGGAAAAGAAATTAGCCTAATTTGTGGCTATTTACAGCACCGTAAATCAAGCAAACGCCATGAAGTGCCAATAAAAATTTTTAAAAATCAGCCTTAAATAGCTAAACTCTCAACAGCAGCTCATAAAGTGATCCTTGGCAGTTGTTAGGTAGTTATGGTTAAATTGACGGTCCTTTGGGGAGTTAAGATATCCAAAAAGCAGAGGTAGTTACAGCTATAGTGATAAGTGGTTGGGCTTGTTGGTTGAAGAGATTTTATAGTATACATTTAAGCTTAACCGCCTGTGAGAAAGTGAATAGGAAATGGAGGTTATCACTTCTCCATAGCTACTCCATTCATTATTGACCATAGTGGATCTTGACACACTAGGAAAGTCATGACTGAAGCTATGTTCAGGACAAAGTCACTTCTAGTGAAGATGATATTGTCTGGCTAAATAAATATGCTATTAGAGATTTGTACAAATCGCACAGAGATAGAAAAACAAAAGTTAAAAAAAAATTTTTTTTAAAAAACAAAGAGTTACCAGACCATGAACTTTTAAGACCACAGTAGAGAAAGATAATACGAGACTTCTGGTAGAAGACAATAATACAGAGTTATACTTAACTCCGCTCCCTTTGTCAGAGCTGCCCACAGAAGCAAGAAGAAGAAAAATGGCAAAGTTCCACCTGCAATGAAACTTGGTTTGGGTTCAGTCACAGAAGATAAAGAATATTCATCCTATGCAGTGAAACTTTGACCAATTTAGGGACAATTGTAAGAGTTAATGCCTATCCCTCTGCATCTCCAGAAGAGTATGGATTGCTTGAAAAGTTAGGTGAAACAAAATCCTGAAATATCCAACCAATAATCCCTTACTTACAAAGACAAGGACTAGAGTCTTGAGCAGACCACAGGAAAAGGAATAGATCCCAATGGGCACTTGGTTCCAAAACACAAAACTAAAAAGGAAGCAGGGCTGAAAGACTTATTTTCTCCTAGAAAAATGTACTAGAAGTGAGATAGGGACAAAAAAAAGATGAGAGAAATCAGTAATCTAGTTTACAATTGCTGACCTGATCAACTGAACAAAGAAATAATCTGTGAGAGTTACCGTATTTCACGTTTCACTGTCACTTTGATCCTGCGTGATAATAAGAATGTAATTTCCCCCGAGACTTCTGGTAGAAGACAATAATACAGAGTTATACTTAACTCCGCTCCCTTTGTCAGAGCTGCCCACAGAAGAGACCTGGAGAGGGGAGTCCTGCCCTCGGGCACACACAGACCAGATTTGGTAAGAAATACAAGCACGAGCAGCTCTACCTGCACTGCAGCTGCCAGGGTCACTGTATTCTCTCCCTCCTGGCAAATATTCTTGAGAAAAGGGGGAAGTATGAATAAAAGATGGAAAGTCAAACAGGAGCATCATTCTCAAGCAGAAGAATATATAACCAGTGGAAAGCAATGACAAACTTGCATGCAAAGCCATATTCCAAGATATGGGATTTCTGACTCTAATCTCAAAGAAATTAAGGAGAAAAAAGAATTAGGAACCTCTCCCTATGAGTTAGCACCAGTCTCGAATCAGGGTTAGAGAGAACAATGGCCACAGCAGCAAACAAGCCCAGTCTGGGAACCAGTGCCATGTGCAAGCCATGGCCAGACTGGGAGCACACAGACCCCAGCCCCTTCTGGTGTACGGGCTGGCAAACAAGAAGTACCAACTCCCAACACCCCCCCCCCTCACTCCCACGGATAAGCAACCAGCTTATCTGGAGAAACACAGGCTGTGATGATAGCTATTGAGGTGAAATGCAATTGGATGCCTGTGATGCTTTGGTGTTTCACTAACATTGCAGGTTGAGGGTCCACTGACCATAGGTTCAGAGGATATCAATAGGCAGTGTGACATCTGGGGGGATCTCCTTCTGAGGGCTGCAGCCATTGTTGGTTCCCTATGGTCTTGTTTCGAGGTCTTATACCATTTCCATTGTTTTGTTGGGTTGGATTTTATTCTCTTTTGTTTTATTCTATTATGTTAAATCTGATGGCAGGAGAAGCTATCTCAAGGATAGCAAGATATATTATGGTAGCAATTTTGGATTTACTATTGGCTTGTTTCAAAGTCCTTTATCACATTCATTGTTTTGTTTTTATTGTTTCTATTCTATTCTGTTCTGTTTGATTTTTACAGTGTCTGAAGTTATCAGCAACTATTTTAAAGACATCAAAAGGTATTATGGTAACTACTGTTGATTTCATAATGTTTTGAACGCCTGTATCTCTTATACTGGTTCATTTTGATTGGTTTTATTCTGTTATATACTCTTTAAAATAAAAAAAAAAAAAGAATTAGGAAGACAGGTTTAATGAGGCAATAAATGGTGAACTAGCACAGAGGGGAGAGTAGCAAAAGTGAACCTCCCAAAGAAGAAAGAAATGAAAGACAACTTAAAAAGCAAAAGTAAACTTAAAAGTGTGACTACAATACAAAAAATCCTGATACTACTAAAAGCAGAGAAGAGACCGACACAGGGATTTCACTAGCATTCTGCACTCTTTAATTTACATTAATGAATCCAAAAGCTAACACAGGGCCTAGCATTGATCAGTACACAGCAAATAACAGGTGAATAACTGAATAAGAGTAATTGGCAACTTTGAGAAACTAAATAGAAAAAGGAAATTTAGAAAGCAATTTAAAGAAAAGATTTGTTTTTAACTGAAATTCATTCCAATCTGTAGATCCAGAAGACACAGAATGGTTAAAAAAAAAAAAGCAAAACAAAAATAAAAACAAAACAAAACAAAAAGAACAAAGAACAAATAAACAGACAAAAAACCCAGACTCAGCCTGTGTAAGTTACTAAATTTTTAGTATAAATAAAAAATTGTACACGGGATGATCAAAATATACAGTGAATGTTAAATTTTAAAAATTACAATAAAAGACACAGTATTAAAAAATATAGCAATGGCTCCTGCTGAGTACCATCCAGTTCACAAAACACGATAGTGTGGCCTCATACACTTTATTCACTGAATGTGGTGTCACATGACTGCTGTCTCTTCCCTAAAATCATGAAAGGTAAATGTTTTGAATAAATTCAGGACATCAAAGTAGCCATAACAGCATAACTAAGAACTCTCCTGAGAAAGAACTTCCAGAACTGCTTCAGAAAGTGGCAGGAATGATGGGACAAGTGTGTTCAAAGCAAGGAGGAGTATTTTGAGGGGGTTTGATGACAATGTGCCACTTACTGTAATAATTTTTTAAAATTTAAACATTCACTCTACTTTTGATCATATCTCGTATGTTCATTTAGGTAAGAAAAAAAGAAAACCCAGCAAATAATGCAACAGATAGGACTATAAGAGCTCTAAAGGCCAAAGAGCCAAGACCTGGGTTTGTCACTATTAGGAACCTCTGTCCAGCCTAAACCTGGACTGCTAGTGGAGAATCCCAGGAAGAACATCTATCTGTAGTGCTTACAGAAAACCTGGCTCGTGAGCACATACATCTCTGAAAAGAAGGCAGAACTAAATATTAATCCTATCCCTCAAGGCTCGGTAGCAGAGCTGGGCAGCTGGCCATATTCTTTCTACTTTTCCAGCTATGCAGCTTGGAGGGAAGAAGGGATAGCTCTTGGTGCCTTACCAAAGAAACACAGCTTCCTGCCTAGTTTATTTTCTGATCACAAAGGCTGGAAGTGTCTACTCCACTGCCACTCACAGGATTTCCAATGCTTAAGATGAATCTGGACTTCAAGAAGTTGAAGAAATTCTTGAGCATGCAGTGAAAAATTGTGATTCAGCAGCCAGAGAGGGGATTAAAAACACAATCACTACATTTTCTACTCAAACAGAACTGTTGGAGAATTATTGTTACTTGGTGATAAACTAATGAATACGTGTACATAAAGAAATTCAAGCAGCATTATGGAAGACATTTTTCTGTAAGAATTGAAACTCTAGATGAGTTCAGAGACAGACCATAGCTGTTGCCACTGTTAAACTGCCTATCTAGAGGTAGAAAATACAGATGGCAACTTGAATTCTTTGTCATCTTGTGCTGCACTAAGAGGACAAATGGTCACAAGCCCATGTGCAGACACAAATGTATGCATACATGTACACATTTGACAAAGGCTTCATATCTGGAATATATTAAAGGACATTTTAAGATCAACAAGAAGGACAGATGATTCAATTTTAAAAAATGGGCAAAAACCTGAACAGGCACTGCCACTTTATCCCAATAGTCAGTATATATTAAAGCCATAATTTAAGTACTAATTAACTACTTGCATTAAGAAATGTCAATATATTTAATAAAAATTACTTAGTTTTATTACTAAAAACAAAAATTCAAACTGCAAGGTGACTATGCAAAACTATTACAATGACTAAACTATTACAAACTGAAAATACACAAACTGGTGAATTTGTAGAACCACTAAATCTCTCATATTCTTCTTGTGGAAATGTTGCTACTACTTGGAAAATTCTTTGACAATTTCCACTAAAATAGAGCTTATCTCAAAACTTCAGCTCCTCCCTAGCAGAAATGCATACATAAATTTACCAAACAGATATACAAGAATGTTTAAAAGAGTTAATTATCATAGCCCCCAAACAGAAAACAGGCCACATGTCCATCAGCCAAAGAACATATAAATAATTTGTCATATATTCAGAAAATTATGTAGCAATATTTAGGCATAAAAAGAATGGATAGTTGCTATACACAGCAAGATGGATAAATCTTATAAACACATTATTGAACAAAAGATGGAAATACAGATGCAATGCCATAGTTATATTTACTTAAATTTCAAAACTAGGCACAAGTCAGAAAAATAGTCACTTTTCAGGGTACTGGAATACTTCCAATGTTCTTGATCTGGATGCTGGTTACACATTGTTTTCTCTTTGTTAAATTTTGTTGAATTGTATAATTAATAGTGTGAATTTTTCTGATATAATTTAATAAAAATGTTTAGAAAAAAATCAGCATTTATTTATAATAAAATCTTATAGTAAACCTGTGAAGAAAAATACTTGTCTTAAAAGTCAACCAAATAATTCTCAAGCCAATAGTCATTATCATAGTAACGTTTAAACACTAGAAGAGATCTCATTAATGTAAGGAAATACACAAGAGGGCTCCCTGTCATCTCACAAGGTAAAAGAAAGAGAGAGTATAAATAATATCAAGATTTTCTTTACTTGAAAAATAAAATTGTATACCTTGGAGCCAAAGAGAAACATCCAGAAAATTACTTTTAAAAAAATAAAACCTGTCTTAGGACTCTCTAGAGGAGTAAAATCAATATAAAATATATATATCATTATGCAAGGGATTTATTAGGTAAGCTTACAGGCTCGGAATCATAAGAATCCCAGTGGCTATCTGCAGAATCAGAGACAGAAGAATTCAACATGACCACCTGTGTGCAGGAGAGCTGGAGAATTCAGTAGTGGTCTAAGGTTGAAGACATGGAAGCTCATTATGGAGTCAGTAGAGCAAGTTTGCATTAGGAGACTGAAGAACCTGTGCTACTTAGCCTAAGAAACTGCAGACCAATGTCCAAAGGCAATGGCAAAGACCAGAGCTCTTCTGAAGAAAAGGAGATTTCCTTCTTTCCCTCTTTATGTCACCCAGGCTACAAGTTTATTGGTCATCCAGGGTTGGTCTCTCCCACTTATTTTGGGGTCTACATGTCAATCACCCACAGATTCATCCAGAGGTTTACTAATCTGGTGGTTCTTACTTAAATCAAGTTGACACGTCACAATTGATTCACAAGATCTTAGTTAAGTGGCTAACAAGTAAAATTAAGAAATTATTGATTTGTTTATAAACAAATAAGATTTAGTGGATTATCTAGTAAAAATAATTTAAAGACAACTAACTAGATTTTACTTTTTTGAAGTGGTGACGGGGAGTATTTGAGGGGATATGAGATAGCTTACTTTTCATGCAAAATGAATTAGCAATATGTATGAGACTTAGATAGACAAAAGTAAACATAGCTAGTAGAAAACATGAATAAATCCTTAGCACTAACTGCACATCAGGTACTACTGTAAGTGCTTTAAATAAAATAACTAACTCCTCACAATAATAGAATTACTATGATCTGTATTTGAGGCAAAAATAGGTGAAGTGTTTTGTCCAGTATTGTAAAACCAGTAAGGAGAAGAGGAATGATCTGGCCCTCTCCAGTGTGTGCTCTGAACTATGATACTACTTTGCTTCTATGATGACTGAATATATGTTGTATCCTCCTGCACATCCTGTATATATGCACAGATGATGTCTAAGCTTCTGATTTTTAAAATATTATAAATAAAGTAAAAAATAAACTAAACTGGGAATAAAACAGTCACAACATATATTACAAACATGGTACTGATTTTCTTACTATAGAATAAAACACATTTAATTGCTTAAAACTGAACAATTAGAAGTAAAAGAAGAAAAAAAAAGACATGAACAACCAGGTAGCTGGAAAAAAATACCAAGAAGCTTATGCAGCATCATTCCTCTTTAAAATACAAGTAAGAAAAATAATTTTTACCTGCCATATTGCCAAATCTTGAAAGATTTAATAGTAGTTAATGTTTTGATCACACTGAGAAAAAAGACATATTATTGTTGGAAGTATAAACTGATAGAATTTTTTCAATGGTAATTTGACAATAACCATCAAAAAGTTCAATGCGCCTAACATTTGATACATTAATTCTAGTTCTGAGTACAAATTTCATAGATGTGTAAGTGGATGAAGACATATAAGCACACGAATATTTACAGAATCAGTGTTTATGATAGTGCTTCTCAGGGTAAACCAACTATATCTCTGAGGGCACTGTGGGTTCATAATTAAAAATTGGAACTACAGTAAAATTCCATCAGTGAGTATTTGCTAAATAAATACATCCAAATATCAATTTGTATGCATTCATTTAAAATAACAAAATCTACACATACTGATAAAAACATATTCACGACAGAATGGAAAATTGTCGCAGAGCAGTTTCAAATATAGTGATAAGTACAAGATAAAAAATACAAGTTTGTATACATGTTGAATTTTGTATACAAAAGATAGTATTGCCTGTGATCATCTTTTAGATGTTAGATTATGATCATGGAGAAATGGACCTTTGATACTATTTAAATTTTTTACAACATAAGCTGCAGTTAAAATTTTGTAAAACACTAGAGTTTAAATTTTTGTTTACAAGTCAAAAATACTAGTCACCCCATCTCTCATTATATTAAAAAATGCAAAAATGGATAAAAGACTTGAAATATAAGGCCCAAAACTATGAAACTACTAGAAGAAAACAAGGGAAACATTTTGTAAGTTCTGGGTAAGACTTTTTTGCAGTAGGACTCCAAAAACATAGGCATTAATAGCTAAAATACACAAACTGAATAGCTCCAAATTAAAAAAAAAAACATCTCTTACAGCAAGCAATCAACAGAGTGAAGAGATGATATGCAGAGCGGGAGAAAATATTTGCAAACTATATCTGATATCCAGAATATATAAGGAACTCAACTTCATAGGAAAAATAAAAATAAAAAATGGGGGGAGATCTGAAGAGATGTTTCTCAAAAGAAGACAGATGAATAGTCATTAGACATGAGAAAAAGTTCAACATTAATAATCTTTAGAGGAACACCTCAGAGGCACATGGCCTCACTCAGTAAAACAGAAGAGAACAAATGCTGCCTAGGATGTGGAGAAAAGGGAAACTTTCTACACTTGGCAGGAATGCAGATTAGTATAGTCATTGTGGAAAACAGTCTAACTGTTCCTCAAAAAATTAAAAATGGTATTACCATATGACTCAGCAATCCCACTACTGGGTATATACCTGGAACACATGAAATCAGTATTTTGAAGAGACATCTGCACTCACATGTTTATTGAAGCTTATTGTATTCAGAATAGCCAAAAAAGGAAACTAATGAAATGTCCATCAACACATTAACAGATAAAGAAAATATGGCATATATACACAATGGAGTACTATTCAGCCTTTAAAAAGAAGGAAATTCTGTCATTTGTGATGACATGGATGAAGTTGGAGAACATTGTGTTAAGTGAAATAAGCCAGGCACAAAAGACAAAAACACACGTTTCTTCTTTAATGTGGAATCTGAAATAATTGATGTATAGAAGAAAGGAGAATGGTGGCTAGAGACTTGGGGATGATAGAAAGAGGGAGATGATGGTCAAAGGCATGAAGATAAAATTAAATAAAAGGAATGAGCTCCAGCAACCTACTGTAACTACACTAAAGAATACTGTATTCTATGCTTCCAAATAGCTAAAAAAAATAGGATTTTTAATACTTTTCCACAAAGAAATGATATTGGAGGTAATAATGATATTATAATCATCCAGATTTAATCCTTCTGCAATTTTCTACAATATGTAAATAGATAGAAACCTCACCTTGCACCTCATAAATTTTATATAATTATAATATAGCAATAAAAATAAAAGGAAAACATATAAAATGAATGCCAGTCAGATCAAACTCATTGCTGGGCAAATCTCCAAAACTGACTTTGAGATTAAATTTGTTTTTGAAGACATACAAACACAATCTTTACCTGGGATGGAGTCATTTGTATGAAGATGTAAGAATACACTAGTTGGCTTTTCCAAATTCAGAAATCTTTGCATTTCACCTTAAAAAATAAAAAGCTTACTGTAGTAATGCATACAACTTCCTAACTAAAATTTAGTCCAGACGGGTCTCCTTTCTAGGAAGTGGCAACACTGGGATTCTGTCCCTGCAGCATGGCAGCCAGTCATCTAACTGTGATCATAACTGCTACAAAGAAGTCCTGGACCAAGAAACTCTGAACATTCAAAAGGATCCAGTGATTGCAGACCATTGCATGTATAGGATAAAATGAAGGGGTCCTAAATGTCTCATGGAAACCACAATTTATACTCCCCAAAAGTACACACATTGTGCCTTTGCGGGTGATGTGGAACACATTCCCTGTTGTATCCATCTGCACAGTTTCATGCAGATTGCAAAGCACTTTTCCATCTGTCATCACAGGAATCTTCACATCAGATGTTTGGAGTAGGCAATTTTCAAAGATCTAATTTTATCAATAAAAACACTGGGCATGGAAGCGTTGTGCTCATTCCCCAAAGTCACTAAGGAGTGAAGCAATTAAGCTAGGCCAAGACCTTGCCAACGCCCCACGGCATTGCTGACTCTCCTGTGTCACTCCTGACAGGAGAGTCTTGTTATCGCGCTCTTTCCTTCTGTGTTTATTTGCATGATGTTATGCCATTGAGCTGGCTGAGTTTAAAAGCAGACAGTGGCTTTTGAACTGATTATCAGACACAGCTACTTGGAGCAGACAGAGAATACAGTCAGCAGCCTGAGTTCTTAGACATCTTGTTCAGACTCAGGCAGGACAAACGGCGGGGAGAGCAATTCTCGTTTATCTGAATGAAGGAAGCTGCTGCACATCCTGTGTTTTCTATTAGAACGCTGGTTCTTGCATACATTTGCTCTACTTTATACTTTTTTCCAGGGTTTTCAGTGATGGAAAGAATTTCATTTTCCTTGAAGATCTTTCTCACACAGACACTAACTTTCATCATTTCACTGTGGTTTTTTATGTTAGACATCCTTCTAACCCTAACGCTCTCTGCCAAGCTACTAATGTCTCATATTCCATTTATATTTCTTGTGCATGAACCCCATGTAAAGGAATTATAATTATGTGATAGCGTCTTCCATTTGTTGAGTAGTTGTTGTCTGCCAAGCACTGGGGTAGCATTTGATATAGTATATATTATCACAATTGTCAAGAAAACTCCACAGGTATAGCTCTTGCAGATGAAGAAATGGAAGAGAAGCAGAGGTGGGACTGAAATGTAGACCTGTCTGACTTTGAAGCCTAGAATTTCTCTCTAGTAAAGATCATGTCAGTAAGGATGTTTATTGTATTACATACTGAAAGAAGGAACCTAGTGAAAATGTTCATTTTTCTAGCTATGTATTTTAATAGTCAGATCACTCTGTTTTACATGAGTTTTAAAAGGCAACTCGGTGGTCTAAAATGATTAAATGCAAATCTAATACAAATAAGGTGTTCTTACATCATATTCCTTACTAACCAAGGGAGGATTGCTGTGCATACCTCCCTTTTTTGTTCTGCCACTTTCTCCCAGTCGACTCTTCAAGGAAAACAAAATTCATATAATCATTGAGGTCTACAAATTAACTTTTATTTTAAATCCGTCAAGAAATTCTGGCAGTTATTCATTTTATTAAAATGATTACAATGCAGCAAAATAAAGAAGAGGTAATTCTATTTTTCTACAATATAAATTATGAGATAGATTCTCAGCTGCTGGCTCAGCATTGTTTAAGATCCTTTTTAAAGGACTGGGGAGACTTTAATTTCCAGAAATGTTAAAGCAGCAAAAGAAAAAAATAAATTAAAAGTAATTGTTATTGGAGATATTGCCAAGGATGTACTAATTATAAAATCTTCTCAATGTGTTTACAGGACAGACTCCAAGTTTCGGTGCTTTAAAGGAATCATCTGAATAGCAATCCTGTAATGGCTTGTCAGCTACGGTTTATACATAGAACAAGCTTGCTGATTTTTAAAAAAACATGGCAAAAATCAATCATGACTAATTCAGATAAAATACAACCAGCATTCATTGATCTACATGAAATATGTTAAAACAAAAACACTTTTATTAAAACATTTAATACCATAATAACTTATAATAGTATGAAAAAAGAGTGAAGTATTTGTCCCTAGTTTTCATTGGCATGCTCACATTTTGGTAAAAAATTGTTTTCTAACGATTCCAAAGTTTTCCACTTGGATCTCTAACTACTTAAAATTGTAAACCAAAAGAACTCATACTTCCTCCGATCATACAGTCATAACTTACATATCTTGCTTTGCACTTACTGTTACTGCAAAACGCAAATTAGAAAACAAAGTAAAAATATGCACAAAATATTTTCATATCAAATTATCTTCATT
Organism: Dasyprocta punctata; assembly: GCA_004363535.1. Taxonomy (NCBI): domain Eukaryota; kingdom Metazoa; phylum Chordata; class Mammalia; order Rodentia; family Dasyproctidae; genus Dasyprocta; species Dasyprocta punctata. The sequence goes on along the minus strand of RJWM01000351.1, from coordinate 198,266 downwards.
ACACTAAATAAACCCAATCCCCGAATGTTATGTTACATGAAAAACTGTCCAACAATTTATATCCAGATTGATACAGTCCATATTTCAACCAGAGCAGCCTTTGGTTTTAAAAGAATTTTGAAAAATAAAGAAAAATGTCACCATATGGCTGTACTATTGGCTCTTATTCACACTCACCAAAAAAAAAATGCTTTCCAGTTTTAAAAAAAATTACAAAATAGACTACATACCCAGAAAAAAAAATCCCACCATAAAACAGTCAGTCTTTCTTTACGTCTCTGAAGCACACACACTCTGTTGTATTTGGCATCTCCACTGTTTAAAGTTTCAAGTCTTCCCAAGATGATTAGAAATTACTGTTTGATTGAAAAAGATACCGTTTGCTCTTGATATTGATTGTTCTCACTCAATGATAGTCTAATTTAGAAACAAAATGTTCTTTCTCTTAATGCATGATTTCATTTAATTTTTACTTAAATGTCCTACTTGGCCAAATCCAGAGACTGCTCAATGTTTTGTTTTCCATATGTTTTAAATTTAAAAGTCAATTTTATGTGTATATAAGTATATTCACAGAGATACATTTCCTTCATTGTCTTGTTCTCATTGCAATACAAATTGTCCATCAGCAATTGTAATTTTGAAATGAACCAAATAAAAAGCTTTTAGTCATTCCATATGAAAGTTTCCATAACAAAAAAAAAAAAAAAAAAAAAAAAAAAAAAAAAAAAAAAAAAAAAAAAAAAAAAAAAAAAAAAAAAAAAAAAAAAAAAAAAAAAAAAAAAAAAAAAAAAAAAAAAAACCACTGAACTCCAATACAAACAGGATTATGTTTTAAAACTAAACTATAGGTTTAGTTTTCTACAGGAAAATTTTCACTTATTTATATAATAAAGTATTTTAAAAACGTCAGCAGAACTTCAGGAAAAAAAACTCAAATAAATTCTAAAGGGCATTGTGGTGTTTCCAGCAGTGCTTGAAAAAAAGCTTTTCTGATCATCATGAATTCTTTGCAATTTACAATCGGCTTGTAGGAATCTCTTCTTAAATATATCCATTTTGTGGATCGCTTCACCTTTCCTTTTGGAAGATGGTAACGTATCAGATACGCAAGTAAAATATGTGCATAAAATTCTCTCATTTCTCAGTCACTCTGAAAAGTACATTGAACAATTTTCAATAAGGTAGCCTTTTTTTTTTTTTTTTTCTTTTTAAAGGGACATTTCATCTGGGCTAAGCCGATACCCAAGTTTTAACATGTGAATCACTGAGTACATTTCAAGGGCTTTCAGCAACTCTGGTTTCAGCCTGAAATGGTTAGGTTCGTCCAGGTGATGTACACAGACTAATAAGCATATGGCACTGGCATTTTGAGGCATAGCTGTCCCACTATGCCCACGTTGGAGGAGCTGGTTTTCGAGAAGCAAGGCACTTACTATAATGGGAATGCAGACGTTTTATGCATAGTTTGAATAACATAAAATAAGTTAATATCTTTGATTAAAATGAGTTTTTTTTATAATTTATGTGTCTTTCATAGAAGCGACTAGCTGTTATATTTAGGATAATTAAAATAAGAGGAGCCTTGAGCAGGAGTCATCTGCACTCCGAGGAGTACTGCGGCAACGCTGATGTGAAAAGCATCCTTCAGACGCACTCTCAGAACGGCCGTGCCAGTGGCACTTTGACTGTCTTCACTTCCGCTATGTGGGAAGACTTCTGGATGATGCAGCTGGCAGTCCCCTGCAGCTTGTCCTTTCCCTGCGCAAGGTTTGTTAAGGCCATGGCCGCATTGATCTCCTTCCAGTACGTGTCGTCCTTGCTCGGCCCCTTTCTGGGAGCTGCACTGGATTGAAGCAAAACAGAAAGAAAATGATCAAACTCCCTCCAGGTTGCCCTGGAAATGGCATCCCTGCACGGCACTCAGGGCCCATGAGAACACTTTGCTCACCTGTCGCCCTTACTGGATCCATTTTCCAGGGCATCTGTAAAGAGAAGCAAAAATTCAATTATTCCTCTCTTTTTCTGTCTTAATCTCAGGAGTTTCATCATTCACTAACAGGAATGAAAGGAAATGTGGTTGAAATTTACTTACTTTCTAAGATAAAGTTTTTATGTTAAGATGCAAAGAAAAACCCCTTGATTTTGATTTAGATTCCACATATGCGAGAAATCCCATTTGACTTTCTGAGTCTGGCTTGTTTGGTTTAACATACCAGTTCTATCCACTTTCCTGCAAATGACATGATTTCCTTCTTCTTAACGAATGAATAATGCCTATCTCTCTCTCTTTCTCTCTCGCCCTGTGTGTGTGTGTGTGTGTGTGTGTGTGTGTGTTTCTGGGGATTGAATCCAGGGTCTTTGTTCTGATTATATCCCAAGCCTCTCTTTTATTTTTACTTTTGACACAAGCCTCACTAAGTCACTAAGTTGTCTAGGCTAGGCTTGAACTTGGGATCTTCCTGTCCTAGTTTCTCAGAGTAGTGAGATTACAGGTGTGTGGCTCCATGTCAGGCTTATACCATATTTTCTCTGATCAAACTATGTTATGCGCATGAACAAATATGCCAAAATAAAACCCACTATTCTATATAACTAATATTTATTAAAAATAAATAAATAAAAAGAGTAAAAGCAGGTAATAAAATACACAAAAATCTGAGGTTAAGTTACCATGAGAAAAAAAAGTGGGGGTGGGGGGCGCTTTCCACTGGGAGGCCACCAGTGTGAGGAAAAGGCAGGGCTGCCTCCGGAGCCGGGTGTTTGTCCCGCCCGCTACCCTCACGGGCCACGTGTTGTTGGGCAGGTCCTGATACTCGGCAAAGTCTACGATTCACCTTCCTCAAATCGAGAATAAAGAGGTTGCCACAGGTCATGGATGGTGCCCCAGGCTCCATAATCTATGATCTCATGGGAATCAAGACACAGGAGAAGGTCAAGGCGCGTAGCTCTGGCCAGCAGAAGAAGCCAGGACTAGACCTCAGGCTCCAAGGGCCGGCGCCCCCTCGCGAGCGCGCACACATGAGGACGCCAGCTTGCACGTGCGCGTGCTCGCCTCAGCTCCCATCTGCCCCTCTGGGCCCTGACGTCACTCAGCACCACGCGAGCAGGAAGAGAGACGAGAACAGGTTCTGTGTCTTAGTTTCTCGGGGTAACTCTTTGGTTAAAGGAATCAGCTGTAGGGAACAAAATATTGATGTCCCGGAGAGAAGAATGTGTGAGGGGGCTGTCTGCATGGCCAGAGAAGGAGGGGAACAGGGGACAGGGATACACACAGCCTGCCGGACCCTGAGCCCAGGTGGTGCTTAAGCCATTATCACCATTTGCACCTGTGACACCAGCGGCCACTGCCAAGCCGCTGCAGAATGGGGCGCTGTGGTGCACACAAGAAGCAAGGACCGTGTAGTTTTTGCTCAAGGCGTCTTGTCTTTCGGTGCCCTCTACCCTCCCCTTTTCATTTTCCTCCTCCTCATCAGTATTTTCGAGGCTTCAATGCTCAAGGCTCATTAGGCCATGCAGCGTCATTTCCAATTCTGAGCTGTAAGACAGTCAAAGACTGCGGAGATGCCTGCCAGGCTGAGAACATCAGCACGACCACAACACAATCCAACCGGGGCGATAATTCCCAGCACAGAGATGGCCACGAGAATCACACGAGCAGGTAAGCCAGGCACTAGGCTTCAATGCCCTCTATGTGGAAAAAAATCGGGAAAGCCCATTAAAAGACGCTGAGACAGAAATGGGCCACAGTGAGCTCTTCTTACAAATTGTCACCAGGGAACCAAAGGAACTAGAAAAAAAAGAAGTAACAGGCAAACAAGCAAACTAAAAGCACTGAGGCTCTTGTGAAGAATAAATGAGATCACATGTGTCTTCCCTAGAAAAGGAACAACACAAGTTAGTTCCTCCTGTCTCCTTTCATGGAATATTCAGGCAGCATTTATAAGGTTTTAGGACTCCTTTAGGGGAAGCAGATGGATCTGCAAGCAGTTGGATGGTCGCCTTCAGTAGCCCTGTCAGCTTCTGGATCATCTGGCCTTGCTTTGGCTATTTTGGGGATCATAAAATTACACTTGTAAGTGGAGGAAGCCAGACCTCTGATAAATCTGATTTATAGATCACTTACTGTGTGTGAGGCACTATTCTCAGAGTTTTGTGTTTAACCTTATTTGGTGTCAGTGACTTTGTACACAGATAGCATATTTCTTCAGTGACTGTGAAGAAGGCATTCTTTATTCAGTCCCATTATCTATAAATCTTTCCTCAGTAATGACAGGGACAAGGCGCTACTAGAACAGAGAACAAGTCATGGCCTCTGTTTGGGAGAAAGAAAGCCAGTAACATTGGACATTTTACAAAGAAAAAATGAGGTTAGAGCTTTGCTCAATTTTGCCCACAAGTTGCAACAATTTTATTGCCAAAGTGAAGCAATAGGTTATGGGGATATTTATTCAATGAAGAGATCTGGCAAAAGAAGTATAAGGTTCAGGCATGCTTAAATAGTACTAAGGAAATCACCAAACTTAATTTAAATGTAACTGATTGCATGGGTTCACAAAAAAAGCAGGCTCCCACAATGATTCCCCTCCTGACCTATCAACTGAGAATGGTTACCGTGCAGACCAGAAAGAAGCCCGTGCCCAGCAAATCCACAGCGGGACACAGAACTCAATGATGACATCAGTGCATGGGTCCTGCATGTGGAATCCCCTCTCTGGCCCATGCCACACTTCTGTTTCAGATGAGGAGTCCACATGAGTGTTCTTCAGCCCCAGCAATGCCCCAGTGCAGCTGACCCTCTCTGATCCCAACTCCTTGAACTTGTGCCACTGAGAAACAAGTTCATGGGGCCGACAATGAAATTATAAAATTCTGCTTGCACTCAGGCTGCGTGTGTTTCACACTTTGGTGCCTATGAAAATATTTTTGAAGTGTAAAAATCCCTGACTCTAATCCCTACTTGAGTATTCTTAGTTTCACAAATCTTAACCTGCATTTGAAAGAATGAATTCTATATTTTATTTTAAGGCAGGTGGGCATATCTAGTGTTGTTAGATGTGTGGATTAGTTTCATTTCCAAGAACAGAAGAAAAATTTTCATAAAATGTAATGAAACATCTTGTGTTCTATCAATAGCGCTAAAATTGTGTGTCAGAATGCTCAGCCTCAAGTATTTCAAACCAACAAGAAAAAACTGGCTATTATTACCTTTGTGGGTCTCTGTCTGGGATATTTTGGGTTCAAAAAATAAATTGTTGCTATCATTGTTGGACTGGCCAGTGTCACTAGGATATTCTGTGTCATGGGTCCTAACGGGTCACAGACCAACAGGCAAATGATAGACAACAGACACCCTTTCACTCTGTAAAGTTTGTGTTTCATAGGGAAGCAAGAACTCTGAAGATCTGGTGATTTGGAGAAGTTTTTATTTTTTCTATTCTTAATGTCAAGAGGAAATCTGGAGAGATGTCCCAGCTATTTTAAAGGACTGATATCATCTCAAGGGAACTCAGAGCATTCACAATCCAATCATTATATGAAATGGTGGTATTAAATGTTGTAATGCTTTTTTCTTATGCTCTTTTCCTTTGAAGTAAGAACTCACAGGCTCTTTTTGCAGTTCAACTATTTTGTCTTTTCGGCCCATAGCCAGTATTTAAGGAGCAGCGGGTCTGTTGTCCCCATCACTATTAGTTACGGGGCTCAGGCCACTTCTGCCTGCTCATGACAGGTGGTCTCACTGTCTCCCCTCCGGAAGTGGCACCCAGTAACTCCAGAGACAACTTGGCAGGATAAAGAAGGATACAAATGCTGCTGAAATTCAGGGGGCACTTGTAGGTCTGAGCTTGCTCCTGGCCTGGAAGCTGCTACGTACACTTCATTGGAACACACGGCCTTGGGGTCAAGCTGCCCCACATTCAGCTCAGCTGTATCTCTTACTCTGTAAGTAGCTTGGCTTGGCCTCCTAAAAGTCTGAGCTCAAATGCCTTTTTAGATTTTAAAGTTCCAAAAAATCAGCTATGCTGTCAATTACCATAAAAGCAACTGGTTGGCAGGAACAACTTATTGAACCAGCCAAAAGAGCGTGTTTTAAGACCAAAGGAAAGAAAAAAAGAGGCGCACAGTTAAGAAAATATTGGATGCTGTAAAATCCAAACCATGTTGAAACTTAAAGTGGGGCTATCCTCAGTTTGGACATGTGTTTCCTCATAAAGTTGAGCAGAGAAACAATTATACAAAATAAAATACAATAAAATTCCAGTTTTACAGAACCTCAAGATATAAGCACAGAGCTCTGTGGGCCAATGGTCCTTTCAACTTTGCTAAAGATCATTTAGAAGCATATCAATTCTAATAGAGATTCCTGAAGGAACCTTTGTAGCCATGAAAAGAGAAATACAGCCAAATTTTCTTTCTCTGTTTTTTTTTTTTCCAGATTTAACAAATGAGTCTTAATGTTAGGAATGTTTTAAAGTGTCCCACAAAATACTATACACACCACTGAAATGTAAATAAAATTAAGTAAGAGAAAGCATATGAGCATTTTAAAGTCATCTAACATATATGTTTCTCTAAATTAAAGTGGAGAATGCAGAAAACAAGAGAATTTTGGGATCAGGGGCAGGGAGGCAAAGAAGTGAGAAATTATCCCCAAAGTAGCTGTGTGGCCTTGGTGGTGGTGGGGGGGGACAAGTGACTCCTTGGGTTGGGTGTGAAGAGGAAGCTACATTCTAAGACAATTGTAGAAAATATTCACCTCACCTATCAAACCTGGCCTGAAGAAATGAAGAATCTGGGGCTTTTATCAATGATCTTAAGCAAACCCAGAGATTCCGCTTCCTGAGCACTGCTCTTCCACACACTGGTTCAGTTTGGGGACCCTTACTGGTATCAGCAGGGGTGGACAATCCTCACAGGCACAGAGAGCCTAGAGACACCAGCTTCTGGAGTTGTCCACACACTTGGAACAACTGAGGAAAAGCACAAGGCATCGGTGAGGAGGACTCTACAAACGCACACGGGAGATTCTGAAATGCCGACTGCTACAGATCTTTAGGATCTTAACGAACTTACCAAGGAATCCCTGGGTGTCCTAGTCCCACTACTAACATCTGTATCTCTACTTCCCCACACCAGGAGTCCTGGCCAGGCTTAGCCACATCCCCATAGGTAAGTTCCATTGTGCCTGTGCACTTCTTTGGTTTTTAAAAATAGCATTTGTTGTTTTTCTCTAATGAGAAGGTAACACAGGTTCACTGAGAAAGAGTGTACAATAGGAAACAAAGGACAGCTAATGTTAACATTTGGATCTATGGCATTCTGAGCAAGTATTATACACATGCTTTAAAAATGAGCTCATTCTACACATATAATATACATTTCAGATTGATTTGCTTGTCTTTGTAATCCTGGTATTAAATCTAGGTCCTTCACACTGAGCTACATCACCAGTTCTTTTTTCCTTTCTTTTTCTTTCCTTGCCTTGCCTTCCCTTTGCCTTTACTTCCCTTCCTTTCTCTTCATCTCCTCTCTCTTTCTCTCTCTCTCTCTCTCTCTCTCTCTCTCTCTCTCTCTCTCTGTCTCTCTCTCTCTCTCTCTCTCCCCTCTTTTTTCATTTTGAGACATGATCTCACTAGATCACTAAGTTGGCCAGGCTGGACTCGAATGTGTGTTCCTCCTGCCTCAGTGTTCCAGAGTCCTGGGATTACAGACATGGACCACTATGCCTAGCTCATTTTTAAAACAATACTTCCACTTTCGAATTACCCTTTGTTAATAAATAAGATAATACTCTGCCATTTGACTTTCCCCTGATGTTGCAGTGGACTTTGGCTGTGAATAGAAACATCTTGAAAGAATTCAAAATCTATATCCATCCAATTTAGGTGGACTATGGAGAAACAAAATGTTAAGAGAAGGGGTTCTCTTTAAAATAACAATTACTATCATTTATTGAATGCTTAGTCTCATGTCAAGCACTATGCCAGGAACTCTGAAAATGCTATCTGGTTAAATGCTCACAATAACCCTAGGAGATAGCAGTGTCACCTTCATTTACAAATAACACTTTAACTTACATATCTGAGAACTTGCAAGGAACTCAGATGAGACAGCTCCAGGTCAGCTGGCATCGAAGGCCATGTTTTTAGTCACACATTCCTCTGATGACGAAGCTACTTGCAAAGATCACAGTGAGTCCTAATGCAGCATATGCATAAAAAGGCTACAGAATGAGGGTCTACTAAAAACCTAGTCAACTCTTTTTCTTTACTTTTTGCTAGAATTTTGGACCAGAGATTTTTAAAGACTTTTTTTCTCCTGATGACTTAATCTGTACTATCAAGGGATATGTCCAAAAATGCAGAATTAGGAGTCAAAATGAGCTCTCTTGAGCTCATTTTAAGTAATGACATTTTCAGAGATCTAATATACTTCTAATTGCTCTCCTATAGCTAGGAATAAATTACTGTTAACTAACTCCTAGAGAGTTGTCGTTCCATCACTTTTAGAGGAAATTTTTTGTTCCCTTCTTTTTTTAAATTTTATTTTAAAGAGAATGAAACAGAACAAAGTCAATCAAAACAAGACAGTGTGACACAGAATTTCAAAACAAGATAATAGGAAATCAACAATGGTTACCAGAATGCCACTTGTTGTCTTCAAGATAGCTGCCCATACCTTCAGACATAGTAAAATCAAACAAAACAGAACAGAATACAACCAATAAAAGCAGAACAATGAATGCAATACAGGACTTCAAAACAAGATAATGGTAAATCCAAAATGGTTGCCATCATATTTCTTGTTATCTTTGAAATAGCTCCCCTCTCTTTTTTTTTTGGATAGAGCTTTTGAACGAGTAAAGGTACATCATTCTAAATGATATCTGCCATGAAAAAGTAAGAAAAAAAGCAACAAGCAATCTACTCAAGAAACCGCAACACAGATCTTCTGATGAGTAAACTACTCCTAGCAGTTTCACTGATCGAAAATGAGTTCCACTTTAAAACTTCCATATGGCAAGAAGAAACTGCAGCCAAAGCTTGCTGAATATCAAGACTACTGCTTACAAAGTGATTATCAGGAGCCTGGATTTTGTGAGCCTAGCAATGGGGGAGCTTTGGGAGGTTTCTAAATAGTGAGAATTATAAGATGAAACCCACCACATCTTTATGGATGGAGCCATTTTTTCCCTTTTGCAGTATACCAGCTAAATTATTCATTCTGGGGCCTTAAAGAATAAGTGGTTTCCAAAGTCACGTTAGAGTCTGAAGAAAAGTCTTTTCCAAAAATTAAGCCAGTGTTTCCTCCAGTCATGACTTCCACCATCTGGCTAGAGATCCTTTTCCTTCCTGCCACCTCTCATGCGGGCTGGCCCCCACTGTGGCTAATGATGCCCAGATGCCTGCAGCCATGGGGTCCTTGCCTTCAGCTGCCTTTCTGTCAGTGTGTTGTCCCCTCTAGCTCATGCTAGAAATTAAAAATTAGTAACCACACCCCTCTACTTTGGACCAATGGCAAAGCGCTCCCTGGTTATATTGGTGGATGTTCCTGCATCAAAGCCTCAGGATAGGTTGCACTGCCACTGACAATAGCTACGATGCAACATCTCTCTTATTCCAGGAGAACCAAAGCCCTGTAAAGTGTTGCTTATGTCCCTATCCATTGGGGACCCATAACCTTGATGGCCTTTCCTTACTACACAGAGTGCACAGGCTCAAAGCTGATGGCTCCAGATTAATTCCCTTTTATCTTTGTTCTGGTAGAATGCATAGCTATTCTGGGCTGGTGGACTAAAAGTACAGGAAGTGGGATTTGGGACTTAAAAGTAACTTCTTAGAATAAACAGAATGCCACCCAATGATAATGTTTCAGTTCACTTTCAGTCTTTTCCACTAAACGTATTAAATGTTCTTGATGCTAAATTATTCTGCATAGTCCTTTCTTCCAAGATTGCTCCTCTGTGAGCTCAAAGCGACCCCCCTCTTTCCCGAGTTTAAAGCTTTCAGTCTGAGATTTCACTTTGAAGATGAGAACACAGTCTATGGGGAGCAAGGGGTTGGTAGGTGACCAGACAGAGGGTCTGGACATATTAAATATTCTCATTTCTATTCTTGGCTCCTCATAGTAACTACATGGGTGGCCTAGACCGAGTCACAGGGGCAGCACCATGCAGCAGTCAGAGCCCAGATGCTGAACCCAACAGCATGAGCTGGATTCTTGCCTTTCACTGATGCTGTGTGAGCACCGGTCAGCTGCTTGGCTTCTCTGTGCTTCTGCTTTCTCACTTGTAAAGCAGAGACAGTAGTCCCCGACTCAGGGTGTTAGTAAAGAGGACCACATAACTTACTCAATATCTAACGTTAGAAGGGAATGGGAGCATGCACATCAAGTGTCGATATGAGTCATTGTAAAGAAAAAAGTTAACCTTTCTTGTTTTATTTTTCTGCATCCAGCAAATAGGGTTGAAGTCACCAGGAAAATCAGCATTGTTTAGAGATTTAACATGAAAACCGTTATGAAAGGACAACATAATTTAATGCTGGGCAAAGTCCATCAGCTCAGATTAATGGATTAAGTGTGCAGACTGTCATCTTCAAAGGCAAGGTGGCTTTTTTAATGTTCTGTATGCCAAAGTCACACCATGTGCCCCAAGAGCACTGACCTACATTAAAGAATATCAACTAACCTACTGTGTCTGATGGATTTTGTTACTGCATTTTTCCCAAGGTAAATATTGGAGATATTACCCAAATGCTTCATCTGCAAAAGTTAGGTTCCAGCCAGTCTCAGACGACTTCCTGCCTATGCCTGAATTCCTCCCGTGTGTGTGCCTGTGTGTCGAGAGGAGCATTAATTGTTTTAAATCACTCCTCTTACATGCAAATTGGGCCACTATTTCCAAAACCTGGATGCACTTACCCTGATCTTAGTTGCAACTTACTTTTTTGCCCCACACCTGAATCCTGACATTCATTCTCTGTGTTCTTTAGCAGCCCAAGGGCTGCTTCTCCCAAAATAAGTCTGTAACACACACACACACACACACACACACACACACACACACACATCCACAAAGGTTGAATTGTTTAGCAAATATACTGGTGATTGTTGTTAGGCTACACAGTACAATAGCACTTTCTACAGCAAAGAAGTTTTTCAAATGGAAAGATATGCATCTCTCCTAATGCCCATTATTAGAGATGGAAAGTCTGACTGGAAAGTCTGGCTCCATCCATGCACTTTCAAACTCCTCAGTATCATTGAAAAACCATCACACAGCCTTTTCCCCTCTGATATATGAAATGCAGTATATCTTTGGGTTGGCCCACATTATTGCCATGCTTTTCAAATTCCTCAAATTGCCATCGCCAGAAATGATGCTTCAGACTGGGAGATCTTGATGTTAAACCTGTCTGATTGCAATAACACCAGAAATGACACACAGAAAGCAATGATTTTCACAAGCTTCTTGTCTCTTTCAGAAGAATAGCAAGTGACAGTTGTTCTGCTCACAGTTCAACTGCTGTAGCTATTACAAGAGAAAAAACATTTTAGGTATAAGATGAGTACTCTCACTAGTCTTTTCACGTTTCAAATCCACTTCAATGTCCCTCATACATTTGAACCTAAAACTGCAGGTGGCATGTCAGTGTTCTGTAAGACTTTTTCTTCCTTTGAGCTCTGCAGTTTTCTGCTTTCAAGCCAGAAATGCAGGGCTAAAGATGTATTTTGAAATGGAAATTGGAAAGATGTTTGCTGATGGTACTGAAGGACAAGAGAAGTTAAAAACGAACTAAGCATGAAGGTGAAGTTAAGTGCCCTGTCTCTGGGAAGGCCACTGTGGCTACAGAACTGAGATGGTCTCTAGTGTAGCAGACTTGCAGGGCCCATTTGATCAAGACAACACCAAAGAACTCCTCTCTCTCCATAAGCTTAGCCAGACTTAAAGGGATCTACTCTATATTTTCCCCAGGCATGTATACACACCCCAATTAGACACAGAGCCACTAGGGAAAAAGGAGGACCTCTTCACTGACATTATAACAACTCCTGTGCTTCCAGTGCTGTGCAGAACAGGTTCTGGCTGAAGGAAGCCACATGTGGGGGGCTGGGGTTGCACCTGCTAATGCAGTATTTGATTATGTCCCTACCTATTCTTTTTTATTTTATCCAGTTAGTACTGGGGATTGAACACAGAGCCTCTCACAATGAGCTACATTCCCCAGCTCTTTTTCATTTCTTTTCTGTTTTGAGAAAGGATCTTTTAAAGTGGTTCAGTTGCCCAGACTGGGCTTGAATTTGTGATCCTCCTGCCTCAGCTTCCCAGAGTGCTGGGATTACAGTCATGTACCACCACACCCAACTCCTATTCATTTACTAAATATACAATTATCACATGATACTTCTTAAATATGTGCAATTTTATGCTTTAGTTAACAGTTAAAAATAAATTAAGTTATGCATTTATTAAATTCTTAATAACAATTATCACATGGTACCCCATATACATGTGTAGAATTTTATAGTGAAATATAGATACTATTTCACTACTATCATTTAAATTTAAAATACAAAAGATTAGGGCCAGGGGTTTAGCTCAGTGGCTCAAGTGCTTGCCTGCTAAGTGCAAGGTTGTGAGTTCGATCCCTGGTACCTAAAAAAAAAAAAGAAAAGAAAAGAAAAGAAAAGAAAAAAATAGAATACAGGAGATTTCTAGAAAAGAAAGTAGAGAATAAGTTGCTTAAACCTGACAAGTTGATCTTTTTTGGGGGAAGGGATTAAAACATTTTCTAGAACACAAAAAACCTGCTTGAACAATAATTTGTCCAAAGCACAGGATTGAACTAGGCCCATAGGAAAATACTGAGCAGATTCACAAACTATACAACCCTGGATAAGTTAGTTACTTACACTGCATCCTCATCTATAAAATAGGAATAATAGCTGCTCCTGGCACAGAGCAAGGGCTGTGGTCTTATTACTCCCAAAGGAAAGAAGCCACATTATAAAACCTCCCAGATAGTCATGAGATGATGCCAAATAACATAGTACAATATATCAAACCCACTGAAGTTTCTTCTATGATTCCTTAGTTGACTTTCTTGGGATGCTGTAGAGAAAAGAATAAAATTAATCGAGCATGTTCCAAGTGGCAGGTTCCTGGGCCCGGCTCTGAGACTAATTCTACAGGACCCCATCTCTGAGACTGTGGTTATAATGTGCCTTGGAATGAGCCCCTGACTTGTCCCCACACAGGTGTGTAAAGAGGCTGCCCTATGGGGACGATCGCTGGGGTGGGGGGTTAGAAGTGTGCTGCTCTTAGTGAGAAAAGTCATGTGGGAATTCCTGGGTCTTTGCTCAACTGCAGCAACCCAAGGCAGTATTTCTTTGGTATTTTTTAAAAATCACTGTTAGATTCATAATATTCCAACAAAGGTCAGATAGCAGTGTCAAGGCCATATTTAACACACCGAGTTCTTGATTTTACTTTAGTGTGAATAGCAGATATAATATAGTATTTTACAAGAACATATTGTTCAGGAATGGGTAACTCCAAAAGTACTTTCTTATCATCTGTCTTTGCCTAAACATATATATAACACCACTAGGAGGCTCTTTGGGGATAAAATATCTCACTTTCTTTTTATCCTTTCTGCCTAATTATTATAATTTTTACTATGCTCTGACATAAACCACAGGGAGAGTCGCTAGTAACACAAACTTCAGAACAAAGCAATCCAAGATTTTCATTATATTACAGAACACTCCAAATAATCAAAATGCACTCTTTCTTCTAATTGGCATGGCTATGGTAATAATACACTGTCATAAGATCTGTGTTTTTTGTTTTGAAAATAAACATGTTGGCCCAGCTCTATATTGCTGTGATGGAGGAGCCTTTTATTTTTGTAAGTTTCCCATTTTATTCTTTTATCTCTCCTTTGGGAAACTAAGGTGACAAACTGCAATCCACAGGGGTCATCAAAAGCTAATTATGCAACCCAACATAGAATGTTTTCCTGGGGTAGGATAATAAGCTTTTATAAATTAAAGTAAGCTCGAGTTGCCACTGCCCCTCATAGAATACGTTATTCAGGCAGGCCTGCCTTCAAAAGAACAGAGCACTGTTTTACTGCACACTGACACAGTGACGAGGTTTGGTAAACCTGGTTATTTTTAATCTGTTATTTCTACCGCAGCCCTGAGAGGTAGTTGAAGCCGTATAGTCTCCAAAGAGGAACAGTAATGAAGAGAACAAAACCACCATGCCAAGAAGGGTGGAAGTCTTATTTTATGTTTTTAGTTGTGCCATCATGGCCACCTTGATGCTCTAAATCAGTTCAAAGTGACTGTGACAGGGCACTGGGGTAGAGTCACAAGTCACACGATGCTGGGTCCTGTGAACATGGCAGGTGAGGACACACTGTGCTGTTTCTGTTGGATGACACTACCAGCAAAATTCACCACAGCACTAGCTGCATTTTGTCCTCACACTTTGTAAAGACACTTATGAAAGACGACTTCCAGAACTGCTTCAGAAAGCAGCAAGAGCAATGGGATAAGTGTGTTTGAAGTGAGCAGGAGTATTTCGAGGGGGACTAAGGTCTGTTACTGTACTGTTTTTTTCATTTAAACATCTGTTTTGATCACCCCTTACAAAATATAGGGGCTATGAGTACTGGGTTTAACTCTGAAGGCTGAGTGATGAATGTGCCCCTAAAGTCATGTGTTGGAAATTTAATCCCTGAAGCAACTGTTCTGGGAGGTGAGGTGTTTAAGAGGAGGATGAGGTCACCCTGGCCTCATGAGTGGGTTAATGCCACCATCTTGGCAGTTACCGCTGCCAAGTTTCCAGTGGGTTCTGCCTCCATCCTGCTTGCTCTCTCACACGCTTTCCTCCTGCTGCGGGAGACACAGCAAGAAAGGACTCACAAGATGTCCTAGGTCCTAGCCAGGCGTGGTGGTGCACGCCTTTAATCCCAGTACTCAGGAGGCTGAGGTAGGAGGGGTGTTGTGAGTTCGAGGCCGGGGCTACAACGTGAGCAAGGCCGGCTTGAGCTACATAGTGCGACCCTGCCTCAAAAAACTAGGGCGAGAGTTTGGCTCAGTGGCTTAAGCGCCTGTTTGGCAGGTGTGAGGTTGTGAGTTTGATCCCTGGTACCACAAAAAGAAACAAAAAACAGAAAACAAGATGTTCTGGGTCTTGAGTGCATCTTATATGTACTTCTAACAAACCATTCCCGTCTCTAAAAATAAAAAGATGTGAGTATCTTGGTATTGGACTTCTCAGCCTCTGGAGCGCTGCAAAATAAATTTCTTTTCTTTGTAAATTGCCGCATTTTTGATAGTCTAGCAACAGAAAACATACCAAGACAAGGACCAAACTGTTGATGGTGACTATTTCACAGCCACATACAGGTTCCAGAGACTGAGGCTGACGTCTGAGAAAGGGTGTTTTTGGTGCACACCTGTAATCCCACCACTTGGGAGGCTGAGGCAAGAAGATAGCCATGAGTACAAGGCCAACCCGGACTATGTAGTGAGTTCAAGGTGAGTCTGAACTACACAGCAAGACCCTGCCCTTCTCCTTAAAATGCTGAGATCTGAGATCTGCTAAAAGATGCTCCTGGTTCATTCCTCCCCCCAAGGCAGGTAGCGCCACCTTGCACCAGGAACACAGTTTGCAATGGCCCTGCCGAAAACTAGACAGAAAATCTAAGTACAGCTTTGCACTGTGGCTGCAAGAAACAATGTATCTGAAGGAGCATTTCTGCCACCATTGCAAGATATTCGAAATACAGTACCTAAGCATGATTCAAAAAAATTATAGAGAGAAAAATAGGGAGAAAGCAAGTACTCCTAGGCTCTTAGATTAAAAAACAAAAAGCAAAACCCAAAGCAAAAATAAAGATTGAGTATAATATATAGAGAACAGTTCTTGCAAAGCCATTTCAAGGAAATTTAGATACATAAGTATGATTTGTCCATGTGATATAAATACATTTAAACGTTAAGCAACTGCCATACATATTGTGACAAAGATATCACACATTTTTTTAAGTAAATAAGGGGTCTAATTTTTTTTAAATATTTGTTTTAGTCATTAAAGTTACTGATTTAGACACAGACAATGCACCAAATACTTTTCTTGGACTAAAATAAATCCTATGCTATTTTTTAAATCTTTTCTCCCTTTTGTTATATATTTTGAGACTTTAGAGAGACATGTATTTTAACAACAATTAAAGTGTAATCTTACGAATTAGGCAGAAAACTGTGCAAAAAAGAGCAAAAACAACTTTTCCACTCACCTACACTTTTTGTTTGGTGACAGAATATACTCTACATATACTCAAAAAGAGTTTACAAATTAAATTTCCTGATCCCAAATTCTTTCCAGACATCCAAAAGTAGATAATGAATGAGCAATGAGAAGTGGATAGTAGTTACTGTCTTGAATCAAACTATTATATGAAAAAGACTGGCTTTCATACAAAGGAGTAAACAGGCTGCACATTTTCATTGTAGAAACGCAAACAAATTGGGGTGTGTGTGTGTGTGTGTGTGTGTGTGTATGTGTGTGTATGTAATAGCAGCCAGGAAAATCATATATTCCAGACAAGAGTCCTAAGCTCTAGCAGGCATGGTGCTGTCTCCTCTCCCTAGTAGGATGCAGTAGTTCTTTTTCCATCACTTATAGAGGGAAGAGGGTTTGTGCAGGCCACCACTGGATTCCAGGGCCAAATGGTTTCTCAAGAGAAACCAAGGGCTCAGAGAGACTCAAGCTACAGACCAGCACTGCTGCCTATGACAGCCTCTATTGTTTTAAATGTTCCTCCAGTTAGACACCCCCACACCCCAGCTCACACCCAGCAGGAACTGTCTCTCTGTCATGCACATGGAGCCAACATACCCAAGGGAACTGAAGGCATCTGTTGGATACAGAAGAAACACTCCTTCCCAGGCCACCCACAGCTGGTGTCATACAAAACACACATGAAGATGTGAATCATTGTTTCAAATCTCAGAGTAACAACCCTGAGCAGAAGACCACAACGTAAGGAGAACCTTGCTCAAAATTAAAAAAAAAAAAAAAGAGCTAAGGATGTAGCTCTGTGGCAGAATACTTGCTTAGCATGTTCTAGTGCTGTGGGCCCTGGGTTTGGTCCCCAGTACCACCACCAAAATAAAAAAAAAGTAAGAGAAAGGCAAGGAGAGATGGTTGGTGAAGCTCAAGAAAAAACGGTACCTGGTTTTCCAAATTCTGAGTAACTAGATATGTTATACAGTTGATTTTCCCATTCAGATTAGGTTTACAAAAGTCATTTTGAAAGACATACAGTAGTTCATTAGCAAATTAAGATATACACTCTCACTTGCATGGAAAGATGCACAAAAAATAAAACAACAACAATGAACAAACAAGATAAATAATGGGAGTTGTATGGAGTAAATATGGAAAACATCTAATAAAAGGGTACAGCAGAAGCCCTTTATTCAGTTTTGTCTTCCACACTTCCATTTACCCATAGTCAGCTTCTTTGATCCAAAAATATTAATTAGAAAATTCTAGAACAAAGCAATTCATGAGTTTTAAATTGCACACCATTCTGTGTAGTATAATGGCATTGCACTCTGTCCCACCTGGGACATCCATGCTGTAGATGATTCCTGGGATCAGGCATTTAGCTGTCTCAGGCATAAAATGCAATAGCACTGCAGTGTTTGCACATAAATAATCCTCATTTTATTTAATAATGCAAAGTTCAAGAGTGGTGATGCTGGCAATGCAAACACATCAAAAGGAAGCTGTAAAAATGCTTCCTTTATGTAAAAAGCTGAACGCAATGCTTTCATCATAGTGTATAATAATTATTCTATGTTATTATTAGTTGTTACTAATCTCTTACTATGCCTGGTTTGCACATTAGACTTTGACATGTACCTGCAGGGAAAAACACAGCACATATAGTTTGATATTATCCAAGTTCACAGGCGTCCACTGGGGATCTTGCAACACAATCCCATGGATGAGGGCACATAGTTTGTGATTGATCAAAGGATTATTGAAGTAGAAATTCCATGCTACTTCTTGCAGTCACTAAGGCACACTGAAAAAGAGTAACAATTACTCTTCTTAAACAATTTGTAGAGTTCCTCTGTGCGGTATTTGTTTTCTTATACATTGTGCTCCCCTCAAGGAAGTTAGAAGCCCTTGGAGGTCTTCCATTGCCTTGTTTCCCCATGATCCTGTGTGTATGTTATATATTTTTAAGTTTTTGTTTTTGAATTTCCCCCTTTTTTCCTTTGGGGGAGGTACTGAATATTGAGGTCTAGTAGGATGGGGAGAACTTGTAATTGATATGAAGAGTTTATTTTTAGTAAGATACTGCCTTCCCGTGATGTATTTCCAGTTTTATATGTTCAGAATTAGGATTTATTCCTTCAGCTATTTAAATGATTTGGCCTCTGTCCCTATGTTTTGAGGGAAGAATTACTTCTACATCAACATTGCTTTTATATGATAGATCTTACAGTTATACTTTTGCTCTTTATCATTACTCTATGCAGCCTATGTTCAGTTATTATTAGTAACTGTTCTACAGTGTAGCAGAAGTGGAAGGAATTTGAGACATCCATAGGAAAATGAATGCACCTGGAAAGTAATTGATATAAAGAGGTTTTTTATTATTAGTGAATTAATGTTAAGTGATGCTAAGTAATTAATGTTAAGTGAAATAAATCAGACACACAAGCTTAAATGCCATATGGTATCTCTCATAAGGCAAAGCACAAAGAGCAAAATAAGGATAGATAAAAGGAAACAAAGGCATAGATCTCTAGCAAATGGGAAGGGGTCCAGGAGACTGAAGGTAGG
Source organism: Dasyprocta punctata (assembly GCA_004363535.1). Taxonomy (NCBI): domain Eukaryota; kingdom Metazoa; phylum Chordata; class Mammalia; order Rodentia; family Dasyproctidae; genus Dasyprocta; species Dasyprocta punctata. Next base: position 179,383 of record RJWM01000351.1, on the reverse strand, counting down.
GGCAAGGGAGGAAAAGGGAAGGGAGATTTATGATAGGCCATGTACAGATACAAATACCCACAATGAATGTAAATATTATATGTCATAAACGTAAGTTAAAAATGATAATAATGACAAGAATGAAAATGGAGAAAGGGGTTTAGAAATGGAGGGAGATGGTTGGAAAGAGGACAAAGATTAAAAAAAGAAACAAGCTGTGTTATATATATGCACTGACTCCCCAAGGTGAATGTAAACTTCATGTACTGCAAACATGCACTATTAAAATTAAAATTAAAAAAGAAATTAAAACACCCTATTACTGAAGTCCCTAAAGCTGCTTTCTGATGGGATTCAAGAATCCTTTTGGTTTATCTTTTTTTTTTTTTTTAAACACAAAGTTGTTTTCTTACTTCAGTTGCTATCATTTCAGAAATTTCAGGCTTCTAATTTCTTCTGTGTCTATGTCTCCTGGACTTGCTCTGGGTGAGATATAGGCATGCAATATTAATCCATAGGCATACAATATTAATCAATATAAGTACTAAGTTGTTTCTTTACTTCAGTTGCTATCATTTGTGAAATTTCAGGTGTGTGACTTCTAATTTCTTTTGTGTCTATATATCCTGGACTTGTTCTGGGTGACCTGGAGGTCTGAGATTGTACCTTGCTCCTTTGTCTTGACATTTTCCTGTGTTCCTCAGAATCAGCTGGTTGCTGAAACTCAGGTGCTTTCTGCACTGGCTGTGCATCCTGCGGTACAGGGGATTGGCACCTGGGTTCCTCTGATGCGAGGTTCCCGTGGTGGCGGAGAGGTGCAGGGTGTCGGCTCACTGATGTTCCCCCCAATGGCAGTGGAGCCTTGGGGCATGGCTTTTTCTCCTCCAGACCCATGGCAGTGGGTTCACTTGGGCTTTTGGTTTATTTTGAAGTGAATAAACCTGTTTATTGCTAATCAGGATTGTAAGGGGCAGCATAACTCAATTATATTTAATCCCCCAACAGTAAGGTACACTAGAATGAGAACAAATTTGGAACCAGGGAATCTGAATTCTAGTTCTAATGTTTATTTGCATGTAGTTTGGGACAAGTGACTTAATCTCTCTGAGTCTTATTTTTTCAGATATAAAATAGCGAACAATTAGGACTATTGTGAAAATTAGAAATAATCACTTTAAGAGTAGCAGCAATAATGATTCCACAATTGCACACATAATTTCTGTAGGGAAAGCAAACTTTTGATGAACACTGAAGATTTGCCTTGAAAAGGAACAGATTATAAGAAACACAACAACTCAAAATAGTTTTTGTATTTGAATTGTCTAAGTCATGTTATGTCTATGGTGCTCTTGTGTGGAAAATTTCCAGAAAGACAAGACTGCATAATTGTGGCAGCTGCAGTTTTGGAGCTGCTTGGAGAGAAGGTCACTTAAGTTGGTTAGTAGACATAATATGCAACACATTAGGATGGAATCTTCAATAACAGTAAGAATCAGCTACTAAAGCATAGCCCAGGTTTATGTCAGCTACTACCCTGCTATTCATTGTGTGGCTTAGTGCATGGAATGGTCATAGAACTAGCGACTTGCATTTGTGCCCCACTCAATCATGTAAGTGTGTTAGAATGTTCTATTCCTTTTCTCCAGTATCAGAATGCAACTTAGGGCCTCAAGCATCCTAGGCAATTACTTTGCTCATGAGCTGCAATCCCAGGAAGTATTTCACACTTAATTTCTTGGAGAATGTTGTAAATGTGAAGATCCTTACTTACGATAGAGCATGGCATTTAAATCTGGGGGAGCACTTTTGGATATTCTTGATTTCAAAAAGCTTTTTATCTAGAATGTTCTACAAACATCTAACTAGTTGTATCCCTCATCACAATGGGGCAAAGCAGCCACTTAAAGCATAGATTACCTAAAAGACTATTTTTCTCCTCTTCCTCCTCCTCCCTGTTTTTTTTCCTTTTGGAGTACTGGGCATTGAACCCTTCACACTGAGTGACATCCTCAGTGTGAAGGGTTTATTTTTTATTTTGAGCTAGAGTTACATTGAGTCACTAAGGGCCAAGGTGGGCCTGAACTTGTGTTCTTTCTGACTCAGTCAGAAAGATCATACTACTGCATCCTAAATCAGTGTACTCCGTACCTTTGAACAGGTACAAGAACATATAGATTATTTCAAATACTCCTGACAGTTTGTAAACAGACTGACAATTCCAACTTTCTTTGTAGTGCCCTCCAGTAGAGTATGGGAGAAATACTTGACTTTCTTTTGAATATTTTTCTTGATCTTTGGATGCCTGGTGCTTTAGTAGACAGTGAATAACCATATTACAATGAATCTGAACTTATACAGACAAAATTATCTTTTTGTGTCATATGGAAAACTATACTTTCTGCATAAAATTTTGTCTAAATTTTGGTATAATTTATATTGGTTTTGGTATAATTATGGGTCAGGCCATCTTAGTACAATCCATGGTGATAACAACAGTCCTTATGTAGCATTTTGAAAGTCATAAATGTGTAATTTACCTTGCCTCTTTTTTGTGAGCACTTATATCATTTGCAAAATTGTCTCTATTTTACAATGTGGAAAATGAGATTCAGAAACACTGATGGCCCAAGGCCAAGTTGTCAGTGTACCCAGGACTGGGACTACAGGCTATGTCTTCCCATTTCAAGTGAAACAGAATCTGCTCTGCTCTATGTTGTCTTCATTTATTTATTCAGTTTCATGGATTCATTCAGCAAACATTTGTTGAAGATATACTATGCACCAGCCACCATGAAATAAAAAATGAAATTAGAAATAAAAAATGCAAAAACGTCTCACCCTCAAAATAGCTACTAGTTCAGCAAATGAAACAGCTCATTGAGTTAGTACAGTGGGAAGCTAGGGAGGAAGGGGCTAGAGTGCTGCTGGGAAACAAGCTCGAAGAGGAGGCTACCTCGGGGACAGCAGGGCAGAGCCCCCAGCAGTCAGTGGTCTCCTTCGTCCATGCCAGTGTTGTGCCTAGCTCATGCCTTGGGCATTTGAGTGCCAAAACATGGTCCAGAGTGACACTGAGGACATGTCCCAGGGATTGGATCTGACCAGACATTAGAAAGATTCCTCTTGCCCTTGTGTAAGACCAGATGGAGGGTCAGGTGGGTTCATGGTAGGAACCTAAGGGAAAACAGAGGGGTCCCAAGATTGAGGGAGCAGCAGTGTAGTTAGAAAGGCAAGAATTGAGGGGTACTAAGGAGACAAACTTGTTGGATGATTGGATGGGGTTGGGAGCAGGAGGCAGGAGTCTGAAATGAATGATGAATGGATAATTGGCAGTGGCTTTCTGTAATTAGGAAGGAATGGTAGAAGGGCAAGTTTCGCTTTGTAGTAGGCAGTGCACAGAGCTTAATTTTGATGTGTTCAAAGTATCAGGTGTCTTGATCTTCAAATGAAGATGTTGATGAAGGCTTAGAGATGTATGATGCACCCCTGGACACAAAAGAGGAAACTGTGAAACTAAGTTACTTAGCAAATAATTGAAATATTTGGATAGCTTCTTGTCAAAGCATCCCTTTCCATGTGGAAATTCAGCAGCACATAGAAAAAAGAGGGACATAAATAAATACATTTTATATGACTCTAACTACAGACTACTATCTTAGTATACAGATCTAAATGCTTTCCCATATGCTCAGCTAATGTTATTCAACTTGAAAAAAGAAGCTGTAAAATACCAAGGTCTTGGAAGATGAACCTTGACAAATCTTTACTAGTCACACACCCTTAATACATATTGCATTTACACTCAAAAGGAAATGTGCATGCAGAGGGTGAATGGGAAAGAAATAGTTTCTGTAAGTGAAGGCACAGAGGGAGCAGATTTATCTGGCTGATAGCCAGTCAGAGAACACTGACATGCTAGAAGTTTCAAGGTAAATATCTCTACTAATCTATCTTTTACCAAAGTTCTTATTTAAAGTCCCACCTTTTGACATGAAGTATTTAATGGAAACGTGAGCCATGAAGTGACTTCTTAAGAAATGTAATACTGTATTGGACTTCATGCTAGACTCAAAGAACAAGGGCTTAGGTGATTGAAAATAAATGTGCATTATTTTTTAAAAGGAGAAGAAAAACAAGGACTTCTGGAAAGCATAAAACAGTGAATGAGAATTTCTACTGAAAACCAAAAGTTAATGACAATATGAAGTTCCTTTCCTACTGAGGACAGCTGCTTATTAGTGAATGGACAGATCGATAAAAGTTCATTTGCTAGTGGCATTTGGAACCACAGTGTTCATCTGTTGAAATGGCACAAAGACAAAGGGAAAAAAAAAAGTAAAAATGGAATTTTCTTTAGACATAAACTGCATTTCATTGGGTTCCACCCGCCTATCCAGTTTCTATTCAGCTCCTTAACAGGGGAATAAATCCCCCAGGAGGGTGGCTTTTTCCTGAATGTGTGCATGATGTTCATTTGTCTTGCATCTAAAAATTAGAATGTAACAAGCTTCTAATCATCACTTGTTAATTTGAAGCAAAAAGAATTCTTTTCTCCATTGAAAGCAGATTGTACTAAAAAGAAAAAAAATCAGCATTCTCCAAGGTCATATGCTATTGGCAAAGCTCAAAAAAACCTTGTAGTCTTAACTTGCTTATATTCAGCTGTGTTTACTTAGACTTAACTTGACGAAGTCTGCCTCTGATTATACGGAGCAGTCATCTGCCCACAGATAAATAGATATTACACAAACTTTTTGGAAGGAGTGACATTTGGCCTCCATAATTTTGGAATAATTTACTATGTACCCTCAACTTAAAACACCAAAATGATTCACAATATGTTTTGGGGATTGAAGCATAAATATTTCATTTCACAAAGGGAGCAGCCTCCATGACCTTTATGGATTTTAGGCGATTTACTCACAAAGTGTGGCGCCGCTTTGAAAGGTGTGGAGGAGCTCTGACACAGGCGCCTTTGGGCCCCATTTATTTCAGCCTTTTCAATAACCATCAAGATTTCAAGGAATTTCTGTAAACAAACTGTCACTTAAAGAAAATAACTTGCCATCAATTTTTGCAACAAGTCTCTAGAACAGAACGTGCATATAAAAATAAGAGTTAAGTAAATTATTTCCAGAGATTATATCTTAGAGTAATGTTTACACTATTGGTAAAAAGCAAAAGCGTCATGTTTTACCACTATATCTTACACTAAATGCAAAATTTTGCTTTTAGAGTAACGTAAACCATTTCCACAGCGTAGAGTCTGTTCCTAATTAGCTAAGAATGTGTTCTGGCCCTTCGTATTTACGTTGCTTGCCGTTGTATTTACACAACAAAAGATATACATGCTTTCCTCTGAAAACTGTGATTGTTTCCAAGGTGGAAGTACTTCTGTCCACCACAGATCAATCAGTAACCGATCAATCAGCGGATTTTAATTGCCGGTATTGCTAACAGCTAGTAATACAGTAGTGAACATGAGGGAGAAGTTCCTCTGTCCTCTGAAGTTTATCAAATTAGAAAAATCATGGATTCAACAGATGGTCATTTTTTTTTACTTCACTCATTTTTAATTTACATAATTATGAAAAGTTTTCTTCCCTTGAAACTAGAATATTTTTTTTATCTGACTCTGTTGCCGAATTAGCTGAGCAATACGGTCTGCATGTGGAATGGCAGTGGTCTGTGAAAGGAGCCACAAATACTGTGCTGTCCCACAACTCTAGCAATGCAGGCTGTGTCTGTCAGGGGCTGAGCAGAGGGCTGACTCAGCTAATGCTTTCTAGCTCGTGTTTTACTCTAATGCACTACGTGTGTTTGGATAAGCACTCCATACATGAAGCTAATAGAAGCAATGGTAGCTACTATCATGACAACAACTGTCACTGGTGGTTAGATAAGCAAGGGTTTTCAAGAGACTTTCTCATCCCTTATGACGCACTGCAAAATTGTTTTTCATTATTACACTTTTGATTTGAGAACTGCGAAAGGTGATTTTATATAGATCTTTACAAGATTATAAAATAAAAAGATGTTACACATATAAAATAGAGATGCATAAAAAGATATATATATATATATATATATATATATATATATGAATGAAGGAATGCATTATCAAATGTATATGCCTTTAAAGTCAGCAAACAAATCTATAACATGTGCCAGAGACTAGAGTGTCCTCTTCATACCCATCACCACAAGAGAATACAGTAAGGCCTCATTAGCTTTTAATGCAAAACTGATCCAGGATCATTCCAGGAAGGGCAGATTCCTCAGATTCAAAGAGTACTCATGGAATTGAATCCAGGAAAATGAGGGAGCACGGAATTCTCTGCTGAGGCCCAGCCACATGACAGAGCCAGAGGCATCTCCAAAGCCACAGATAGGCGGGCTGCTCCTGCTGGAAAGAATAACTTCACAGCATGAGACGAGGTCCTAGGGGAGCCGTCTAGGATAGGAGGGTGAAGAGGTGTTAGAAAACGTGGGACCTAGCGCACACTGTACTTTCCAAGCTAGCGGGCTGCAGGGAGGGGCGGGGGACGCAGCTGACGTATAAAACGCAAGTAACTCAACCCTTGCAAGAGTGGAGCCACTTTCTGGGTGGTTTCTTACAAAGGAAAAGTAAATTTGCACATCTTATCAGATTGGCCCAACACATACAACCCTGAATAGAAACCAGTTTTGGGAGCTTGCTTTGAAAAAGGAACATAAAAATCCTACACACATAAAAGTTATTTTCCATCCAATCAAGGTTATCAGGTGTGAACCGATAAACTGATTTGTCAGACATGCAATTCATTCTCTAAAACACCCAATTTAACTCCGAAGAAAATCTCACAGGTCCCTGGCCAGAATTAGCTTTCAGAAAATCTGTAGTAGAACCAAGCATACACGGTTGTTTTAATGTTAATCAAAGTAGAGGGGAGTGTATAAAGAAAAAATTAAAAAAGAAGAGAGAAAGAAATCTTTTCCATCCCAACCAAATGGCTTGAAAAATTTCCTATATTTTCTGGTTTCATTTTTTCCCAGAACTAAAACACCACAAAATAACAACACCCCACCATACCCACTTCCAGCTCAGTCAGGAAGTGCTGGGGTACATAAACATTTTTTATTTCACTTTTTTACAAGACGGTGACCAACGTTTTCTTAGCCTTCCAAAAAGCTTCAGGTTTGGAATACATTTTGGTTAAATGTCAGCAAAAGAATTTGCTCATCGTTCAAAAAACACATTTTCTTTCCAACCCTGGAGTATATGTAGAAACTGTGTTGTGAATGGAATTACAAAAAGGCTCAGAGCCACAAAGGGAAACCCAGCTTTTTTAATTCTTAAAGGAGAGTTGTAGAGAAGTATTCTCTATTGGAGGAAAGAGGGATAACAAGAAGCATTTACATAGCATGTTGTCCAAGTGCTTTTGTGATCACATTGTCATACTTGAATGTCATAAAATCCCCCTAGATATTTTTAATTCTTTCATTTTGTGGATATGGAAGTAGAGAAGTTAAATGTTTTACTTAATGTTTCTCAGTAAATGGTAGAGAAAAAAACTAGGAGCCAGTTCTTCAAAGTCTGAAACCATACTTAGAGCAAGCATGGATTAAAACCCCAAGGCCAGCATCTTACATGAAAGGAAAATACTAGAAGTTCTGCCACTATGGTCAGGGGAGGTGACATTGAATACAATAAGCCAGAGAAAGACATTCATGGCAATAAATTCAAAACAGAGGTAAAGCCACCACTCTGCAAATAATAAGACTGCACTACTAGAAAGTACAATAAAAATCAACTCAAAAGCTATCAGAAATGACAAATACCTATGGTGGTAGCAGAGTATAATATTAATATATACTGGCTTTCTGAGATTTAAAAAAGAAAACCAGAAAATGTAACCACAGAAAGGACTCTACTTCTTACACTAAAACAAGAAAGAGACAAAAATGCTTAGGAATAATTTAACAACAAATGAGCAAGACTAATTAGGGGTTTCTTAAAACACTATGAACAATCACAAAAGAATGTAGCAAGTTTTTGGATACGACAATTCCACAGCCTAAAAATCACAACTTTCTATAATTCATGAGCATCCCACATCCCAAAAAAAGTAACAAAAGTGTTCTGTTTTGTGAGTAGACAAGTCTAGCCTGCAGTTAATATGGAAAAATAAACAAACAAGAATTGCCAGAAAAACTGTACAAAAAGAACAGTGAGGGAGAACAAGCATCATCAGATATTGAAGTCTAAATAATTAAAACAAAGTAAAATAGGAGCATGAATAAGAAGAATTAATTGAGGACAATAGAAAGACAAGAGAGACTCAATGTAAAATGTGGTATTTTCCACCAGGAAGGGAGAACAAAGATTGATAAATAAATGGGATTAGGATAACTGGCTAACACTATGGAAAAAAATTAATTCTCATCATACTATATTATACTGTACTTCTAATAAAGATTCGCAAATAAAGAGTTAAGGTAAAAATGGAAACCATGGAAATAGAAGAAAACTTGGGCTATTATTTTTAAAGTTTTTTTTCACTTTGAATTTAGAAGCAATAAAAACTGATGAATAGAATTACATTTTGAAGATGTATGCATGAGGAAATCATGATTAAAACTATGTGTATTACTAATTAGGATAATGTATTTCTTGCACATATTACAGGCTAACCACTCTAGGTGTCTAACCTTTGACTTGTCTGGGCCACAATGAGTAAAGAGAAATTGTCTTGGGCTACATGTTAAATGTATACTATAGTTACTGTATACAAGTAACAAAAATTCTACACATATGTATTTGTTACTGTAGCATTTTTTTAAAAGGGGGCAAGTGTCCTGTAGACTGCAGATTGGATATGCCTCTGAGTGTTCTTTGAAATTCATAAAACATTATTAACAATCATTCACAGCAAAAAGAATGAGTATATACACAGAAAACATAGAATTACAAATGACTTTTAAATATGTGCAGATGTTCAAATTATTCATCACCAACTAGTGGGATAAAATAATGAATTTAGGGATATCTTGTCTAGAGGCTGTGTGCAAACAGAAACTCTCATTCATTGTTAGTCTGAGTGTAAACTGATACCAAATACATAGTGGTAGTGGACACTCTGCAGTTGGGATTGAATGTTATGCAGCTATAAAAGAGAATACGAGCCGGGTGTGGTGGTGCATGCCTTTAATCCCAGCACTCGGGAGACTGAGGCAGGAGGATTGTTGTGAGTTTGAGACCAGCCTGGGCTACAAAGTGAGCTCAAGGCCAGCCTGAACTGCATAGTGAGACCCTGTCTCAAAAAATAGGGCTGGGGATTTAGCTCAGTGGCCTAAGCGCCTGCCTGGCAGGCATGAGATTGTGAATTCAATCCCCGGTGCCAAAACAAAACAAAACAAAACAAAGAGACAGAGAGAATAAGAACACCCTCAGTGTGCTCTTATAGGAAAACTCTCCAACATATATTATTAAAGAAAAAAATTCAAGCTAACAGGTTATTTTTTACATGTGAAACAGAGTAATTTTTTATCGTTGGTATCTGAAAACAATACAAACTGTGACTAACTCCCACCCCCACCTTCCTGGTCATAAAATAAATACAGGGTCATCACAGACTGCATCGAAACCACACAGAAGTCTAGCTTCTTATCAGAAACTGTGCTCCGAAATAGTTTTACTGTGGTAGACTATACATACAATAAAATTTATCATTTACATATTTTTAAACATGAAGTATACTCATATTGTCAAGCAGCCATTACCACCAGACATCTTCAAAATTTGTTGTCTTCCAAAACTGAAATTCTGTACTCATTAAATATCCATTTCTCATTCCTCCACCCTGCCTCCAGACTCTTGTAGTCACTATTTTTTTTTCTGTCTCCATAAATTAGACTCTCTAGATAATTTCGTGCAAGTGGGATCATACAATGTTATCTTTCTGTGATGTTTCTAATATACAGAAATGTCCACAGGCTTCAATTTCATTCCTGTGAAATCAGTTTTTCCTAGAATCCTCCTGCAATGCAAAAGTTGAAGAGAAGCAACTTGATCTGTGACTGTGTACTTTGATGTAAGAGTTAAGGGATTTGATTTTGAGAGAGATTAGGCCACAAAACCACAAAGTTTAAATATGATGGCCTATCTGATAGACTTTATTCTGGTTTATTCGCTCTCAAAATCAGATCCCTTAACTTTTACACCAAGACAAGTTTATCTGACCCACCCTTCCTAGAAAATAAATTTATATAAGATTTGCCTCAAGTACTCAAATTTAGTCAGTGGTTAGAATAAAGAGGTGAATCAAATGCCTTTGCGTTTTCTTGCTGAGTTTTGAAGACAAACAGGGTGGAAAAGACAAATCTAATCATAAGCTAACTAGAGAAGACACAATGTGTCCAAAGTTGGCCCTGTTATTTAGCATCCTAATTCTGCATCATCCCAGCCTTGATCATTCAGAGAGCAAACTAAGCCCTCAAGGACCACAGGAGGCCTGAGCCACAGAGGGAGGGACAGGCAGGGCCTCATTCCAGTTGGAGAATTTCTATCTTTTCAGTGTAACTTCAGAACTGGCAGTGGGTGTAATAACATTTCTGGTCTATTCCTAACTCAAAGCCTCACCACAACTTATTTCTTTGTTCTCTCTCTCTCTCTCTCTCTCTCTCTCTCTCTCTCTCTCTCTCTCCCACTGCCTTCCTCCCTCCCTCTCTTTCTCTCATTTCAGCACTGGGGACTGATTCCAAAGGCTTCACGTTAAGCTATACCTCCAGCCCTTTTATATTTTTTATTTTAGGATAGGTCCTCACTGAATCACTAAGTTGGCAGACTGGGCTTGAAGGTACAATCTTCCTGCCTCAGCTTCCTAGAGTGGTAGAATTATAACAATGTGCCAATGTGTCCAGCTTATCATTTCTTTCTTCCTTCTCTCTTTCCCTTCTTCTTTCCTTCCTCTTTTTTAAGTTATTCACTTAGTTTCTTTAAAATTTTTAATTAACATGTAATAATTATGCATATTTATGGGGAATAGTGTGATATTTCAACACATGCACACAGAGTACATTGATCAAATCTGGATAATTAGTATTTCAATCTCCTTATCATTTCTTTATTTTTTGGAATCTTTGAACTCCTTTCTATTAGAGCCCCATAAAATATATGTTCAGTTATTGCAAACTATAATCATCCCACTTTGCTATAGAACACTGGATCCTACTCCTTCTTTCCAACAGGTTTTGCTACCCCTTGCTACTGTAGCTTAGAAAAGGATGTTGAGGGGAACAAAGAGGGATTGGATACTGAGGATCACAGTTTCTTGGCATTTATGCTCATAAGGAATACTGCTAAGTCACATCATTGGAATGAACAGTCTGTGGATAAATTCTGGGCTAATCATATCATTGCTCTCCAAGTAAGATGCTTATCTTTTCATACTGCCCAATCACAGGTAGGAATAGAATGACACGTGATAGAATGTTCTAGAAACAGAGAGAGAGAACTCAGGCAACAGTGCTGTGAAATCACAGGGACCTTCCAGGGAGAGGTGCTCCATTGCTGGGAAAATTACGCATCTCTTAGAATAACACAGTTTCACATTGGAACCAAATTTAGGAAATTGTTTTAAGACTCCTTTCTAAAGTCAACATCCATATTTTTAAAAACCACTTTATGCCATTCTCTAATCCTCTATCATGTTTTCATTTTTCTTTATAATACATGTATCCTTTTCTATAAAAGAAAAGAACCAGATAGAACGATAAGCTTGAACCAAAGTTGTTTTGCTGGATGAATTGATAGGTTTTTTTTTTTGGTTTGTTTGTTTGGTTTTTTCCCCAGATGTTTCCATACTCCATCTGTCAGCTGGCCAAGTGAAGGTGAACACCTGTGGACACAGCCCCACTATGGCCAAGAGGGTGCACCATGCCTAATCATCAATTCCACTCCAAAGGCCAGTCCTGATAAAGCCCTCCATGTACACAGATCCAAGAAAACGGCAACGTGGTCTCCAAATGGGCTTCTAAACCTGGGGTGGCAGATGATGGTGGCTGACTTACAGAAAATTTTCAAAGCCCCCAAACTCACAAGCAGACGTAAGTGAAGGAAATCACCTGCCTTTTAATGTCACAGCGCCTTCTAAGGAAGGTGAAGCTGACCCCAAGGCCCCTTAGACTCACCCTAAGGGTCTGAGAAGGTGCGGGCTGGCACAGAGACCGGGAAGTGAGGCTGAGGACATGGGGTCACAGTGGAGTCTTACTAGAAGAACTGGGAGAACCCATGCTGAAGCAAGGTAAGGAGGCAAGGAAAGGGAGGTAGGGGCAAGAATAGAGCTGGTGAGATGCTGTCAGGCTGGGGACCCCATGGGGTGGAGCAGCCAGGGCTGTGTCCCTTGTGGGATGGCCAAGGGATGCTTAAAAGCAGGACCAGGGCTGGGGCTCAGGAGAGAGCATGTACTGAGCATGTGCAAGACCCTGGCATCCATCCCTCCCCTCCACACATGCACACACACACAGAACAAGGGCAAGTAGTGCTGCTGTGAGAGAAGGGCTCCTTCCTTCACTCCCAATTTTCCATCTAGTTGAGGACACATGCATGCCATGTGTGTGGGGGGCTGCTGGCATCGAGGACAGGTCCATTTCAGCCATGAGTCAGTGTGCAGCAGAACAAGAGCAAGATCCACAAAGCAAATGCATTTCACTCTGTGAAGCACACAGTTCGAGGTGCTCTGCAGACAAAGGCCTCGGGCATCTGCTGAAGGCTGAACCCCCACAGCGCAGCCAGTGCACCCCAGGGAATCCTGGACACCCTGGAAGGACGGAGACACCTTCACTGCCACCCAGATGACATGGAAGTTGTATGGTGTGTGTGTGTGTGTGTGTGTGTGTGTGTGTGTGCATTATTTTTCTGGAAAAGGATCCAAAGATTTTTATCCAATTTTCAAAAGAAATAGCAGCTCCACTAAGCTACTAGTTACTGTGTTAGAGACTTCTACTGTGCAAATGATTTCTAAAAAAAATTTTGTGTTCACTTAACTGAATGGAAAACACTGTAAAATCAAAATCAAGTGGAAAGAACCTGAACCAGGAGCTGAGCAACTCGACTTCTGGCACTGCCACAAAGTAGCTGTGCGGCGGCAGCAGCTCCCTCCCTGCAAGAAAGTGGGAACAATTATCCTTATTTTTACCTTGTAGAGTTGTAATGAGGAGCAAATAAAAATAACAGACGTTCATGCACTCTCTCTATGGTACGTCATGTAACACAGTATAAGATATTATTAGATCTAATCTGGCATTAGATTTGCTAATCTAACACCAGAATAGTAAGTACAAAAATGAACTCAGTGAAAATAGTTTTACAATTCAATCATGGATAATATCCTCTTTTCTTGCCATAATAAGCAATGGTGTTCTGCTTTAAATGATGTTTTTATTGTACTCTTAACCCTTGAAGGTTCCCTGTATTCCGGCCTCATTTTACAACTTCTGTGACTTTCTCTGCCTATTGTCTTCTCCTCTACAGTTGAGTGCCTTAGATTTGTTCAGGGCAGAAGAGGCATCGCCTGCTTTTTCTCTGCATGGCAGTGGTGGTGACATTTGATCTTATACAGGGATTAAGTCATTCATGGGTAGAGCCCAAAGGTAGGAACAGCTCCAAAAAAAAAACTAGGCCCCCCGGTCCCACAACATCCAGAAATTCAGTCACTTCTGCTAGAGTTATAATTTGTAGTCTGTCTGGCACTGAGAATTCTAACTGAAGCCTCTGTGGTTTAAACAAAATGTATCTACAGCAGCTTGGAACTGTGTTTTAAAATGTTCCATGTTATTTTAGTTCAAGGACAAGCTTTTAAAATTAAAAGAAAACTTTGGTTTTAATTATAGATTAAGAGTGAAAGTTGTTTTAAAGAAATGCTATTGAGTCCCACTGCTGAAGAAAGCATTTCGGATTTTTTTTTTGAAAAAATTAATTCTTCTCTTAAAGTAACAGTCTTCATTGTCGTCGGAAGATCAAACTCTTGAGAATTCCCACACATGCGTGTGTGCACACAAGAACACAGGAAGGCATTTTTGTGGTTTTCAAACTATGATAGTCATGGCTCATCCACTCAGTGTTTCATTTTCCAGTGATTTCAGTTACATTTTAGAAGCAGGAGGTGGTATTTTAACAAGTGTTATTGCAGATACCATAACAGAGCTAATAAGAGGCAATTGACACTGCTAATCCACCTTAAATTCAAGAAAAACCTGATATCTTAATAACCTTGCAAAACACAGGTGTTGACATATGCTGTTTACACAACAGAAGGATTCCCTGTAGAGTTCCTAGAACACCAAGTGTCTGTGCTGTCCTTTAAACTTGATTTGTTTTAAGCCTTACTTTATAGAATGTGTCTATTCTGAAAATTGAAACACACATTATGCATTTTCTGTGGACTTTTAAAGTACATGAAGTAAAGGCTTATGTTAAATCTATAAGCCAGGGTAGCAAGTGAAGACGCAGACTCAAGGCTCCCGGCATCCTGCTCCTTCTCCCGCTCACTGCGTGCTGCGGCCATAGCAAGGGATCTGACTGCAGTCCTGTTCCCTAAACAGACTCGCTGTGCTTAGCAAGGAACATCTTCTTCTAAGAAGGAGTTTGACAGCCTTGTTCCACAGGGTCTCTCCACCTATGTTCATCACTTTTTTTTTTTTTTGACACCTCTCAGGAGAAACGTGACAGCAGATACTCCTCTCCCTCCAGCTACCCTGTTATGCTCCCAAATTCCCTCTCCTCTTTATGAAGATGTTCTTGGGCTCCCTACTGTGACTCTAAAGCCAGAATGTCATGGGCTTGTCCTACAGAGAAGGTTCGGTCATACTGGCAGCCTCTGCAGCCTCAGATGCCCACAGTGGGGCTCTGAAAGTAACTATCAGGAAGACAAACTCCAGGCTGAAGGTGCTTATCAAACAAGTTACATGACTGATTCTAATTTTCTGGAAAAATGAAAGGATTAAGATGCTCAGAGTTACCAAATTGTCTCCCTGAAAACTCTCTCACACACTCGATTCCTTATGAATTATATTCTGGTTTTGAAATATCTGTGGGAAATGGAGATAATTGTGGTACCTACTTTGTGAAGTGGTAAGAGGGTTAAGACAATGCATGCAGGATGCGTAGCACAGATCTGGGCTATTCTGTTATTGTCATGCCCTCCTATGAGTATTCCGACAGTTTCACACCGCAGAGATCAGTGGTGACACTGAATCAAGTCTAACTATTAACTTTGGAGGGACTGACAGAGGACCTGGGGTGACGGGTTGAGGGTTCTTTTGTAGGTAGAAGAGAAGGAGCCAGAAGGTAGAAGACTTAGAGAAGAAGATGGAAAGATCTCACAAAGATGAGCTACCATCTCAGTAACCTTTTTCAGATTCAGGAAAAATAAGACAATGGTCAAGAGTATGGTTTCAAAGACAAACAGATCTGAGCTTAAATCTGATTCTGCAACATCATAGCTTCTGAGAGCGAACTGAAAAATACAGTGAATGTTCACATTTTTAAAACTTATTACTGCAGGAGACACATTGCCATTAATTTCTCCCTGAATACCCTTGCTTGCTTTTAACATACCCACCCATCATTCTTGCCAGCTTCTGAAGCACTTCTGGAAAGTCCTCTTTTGTGAATGTCCTTATAAAGTGTGATAAAAAATGCGGTGACTGCTGCTGCCAAGTGCCATCCAATGGAGGCAGGCTCATAAAAACATTTTCAACCACCTTGCTCACTGGAGCTGGCACTGTGTGACATCTGGCTCTTCCCAAAAATCAAAATGACTGTGAAAGGTGAACATTTTGCATCAGTTTGGGACATCAAGGCAGGCACATGATGCAACCAAAGATACTCATGAAAGAGAACTTCCATAACTGTTTCAGAAAGTGGCAAGAACGATGGAATAAGTGTGTTCAGAGTGTAGAGGAATATTTTGAGGGGAGTTGACCAATGGCAATGTGTCTTTTACTGTAATTTTTTAATTTAAACACCGTATTTTTCAATCATACCTTCTACATAGGCACATGCTGCTGCCTAAATCTTCTCTATCATCTTTAAAATAAGGGCAGTAGTGTACACATCACGGAGTGATTGTAAGCACTAAATAAAATATAACACATGTAAATAAAGTGGTATGAGGCCAGGCATGCAATAAGTACGTGGAAAATGGCAGGTTTTATGATCATGTACAGCAAAGAGATGCTACAGTGATCATCTACAACACTCTTCAACAGCAGATACTGGTCTCCCTCTGGCCAGCTACCTTAGGCCACTGCATTGTTGGTGGACTGATGCCCACCTGCATGCTAAGATACCTGCTTCAGTCTGTAAAATATATGCAACCTAAGGAGATCAAGATAAATCAAGAATATAGAGAATATGTGTGTGTGTCTTTTGCAATCACCTATAAATTTTAACTTAATTACATAAGGTTTTAGTATTCTTCTGTAGATTACCAAAAACATTCAAACCAGTATATCTTTTATCCTTTAAAATGACCACGCTAATGATAATGTTTATTGCATAAACATTTAGGGATAAATGGGCAAAATCTTTCACACATGATCTATGCTGGGATAGGCAGGATTTTACCTCCCCCATCCCCACTCATGCCTCTGGCATTACGTCTGTGAGCATTATATTGCATATGAAAAGAGAATTCACATATGTCATTCAGGTGATCAATCAGTTACCTTTAAAATTGGGAGATTAGTCAACATTATATAAGTGGGTTCACTGTAATTACAAGAACACTTAAATGCAGAGATTTGTCCTAGTTAATGACAGAGCAGGGGTGGGGCAGGGGGTTGGTGGGAAAGTGTAAGGGACCAGAAGAGAAAGGAGAAGAGAAGCTGAGAGACGAGCAAAGAGGGATCCCAGTCCTACAACCACAGTGAAATGAACTGTACTAATGATCAGAATAAGCTTTTAAGTGGGTTCTTTCTCAGTACCATAAGACTCCAATGTGACAGACACTTTGATACTGAGCAGAGAATCCAGCCATGCTGCACCAGACTTTGGACTCACAGAACTGTGGCATAAACTGGAAAATGTGTGGTAACTTGTCATGCAGTAAGAGAAAGCTGAAACATAGGCATAAAAACTGGTTTTTGATTTGTAACTATAGTCATAAGAGTTACAAACTTGGTATTGTTTATGAATTGAAAAAACAACATACCCACACATGCTGCTCCCTCCTTGAAATATATGTGCCATGATCTCAAATTGGCCTTCTGATATTTTTTCTGTCCTTCTTACTGCAAGAGGTTCATTAATAATTTAGAATAAGTAGTTGGATGTGCTACTGGCCATTAGTATGGCCAACAAAAGGCATATACATGTTTCCTTGGAAAAGAAACTCTTTTAGGACAAACTAAGATCTGAAACTACAAAACTACTAGAAGAAAATACAAGGAAAAAGGTTCATGATGTAAGTCAAGGCAGTGACTTACTGGATATGAGCCCCAAAGCACAAATGATTAAAAAAAAAAGAAAAAGTAAATAGGATTGCATGCATTAAACCAAAGGCTCCTGCACAATGAAGAAAACAGTAGAGCAACAGAGTGAAGAGACAGACCATAAATTAGGAGAATATATTTGCAAGTCATACATCAGATAATGGCTGATGGCTACAGTATACAAAAAACTCAGTAACAAAAACATGAACAACCTTATTAAGAAAAAGGAAAGAATTTGATAGATATTTCTCAAATGACATAAATACAGCCAACACATATATGAAAAAGACTCAACATCTCTAGTTATAAGATAATGCAAATTAAAAACACAGTGAGAGATTACTTCATACTTTTTAGCTTGGATACTATCAAAAAGATGAAAGGTAAGTGCTGACAATGAGGAAAAGAGAATACTTGCACATTATTGACTATTTGCTATAATAATAGTAAATTATTATAGTCACTATGGAAAACATTATGGAATTTCCTCAAAACATTAAAAATAGAATTACCATATATCCAGCAAACACATTATTAGGAACACACCCAAAGAAATTGACTATAATTAATAATAACCTATTGTATATGTCAAAATAGCTGTAAGAGAGGATTTTAAATGTTTTTCCACAAAGAAATGATATTTGAGGTAATGGACATGCTAATTAGCCTCACATGATCTTTTCACAATGTACATACATGTATCAAAGCATCACATTGTAATATATATATATATAATTACTTGTCAGTTAAAAATAAAACAAAAAATAAACCTTTCAAATCACCATATTCCCAGGAAAAGCCTCATGAAGGAGGAATCTGCAATCATCAGCTAAGATTTACAACTGAGTACTTGCTGTTTATGCTGTCTTCTTAATGGCCAAATGAACTAGTGGTAATATGTAAAATTCCTGATGCTAGGACCTCAACGGATATATAAAAGCATTAGCTACAGAATCCAGGGAAATACCTATTCATTCTAGCTGAGACAACAACAATAAAGTCACTACAAGGAAAGGACTCTAGAAATGTTAAAAATAAAAGAGTTTTTTTGGTCTTGGAAAAATCTTGGGAACAGTGGCCTATTTAAGACATAGTACTACGTAAGCAGCATATATTCTAGATGTTGACAAATTTGGACACTCAAGCTTATTCCTGAAGGAAGAGAAAAAATGATCACAGAAAAGTATTCTGTATTCATTCTACCACTGTCCAGAGATACAGAAGTATTATGACATATTCATTTGACTTGCTCATAGACAAACAAACCAGGAGAGAATCTGAACAGGAATACCCTGAGAAAGACAATGTGCTTTACTGTTAGAAGAGGGTAAAATGTTTAAAGAGAGGAAGAAGGAGGGAAAGGAAGAGGAAGAGGAGGAAGAGGAGGAAAAGATAGAAAGGTTTTAGAGGAAAGCAGATACTTTAACATTTTCATGATAAATCAAATACATATATTTTAATAGTGCTTTATTAATACAATGTTTCTGAAACATGTGAATCCTTTCCTTCCCATGGTGTTCTTTTGTTTTTATGTATAACTTGAATAGACTACATCTGTAGCACTACCTAATATTAAAGTAACCCAAGAGCAAAAAGGTAGAAAAACAATATGGGCATATGATATTTAATGCTCCATTAATTGATAATTTTGCTTGAAGAAAAGATTGGCAAAAAGGAGTGGAATTTTAGCTCTTTGTTTTTATTTAAAAATTCCCAACAGTACTCACTCACAAAGAACTTAAGTTTTCCACTGGAAAGACAAAAAGAAAAGTTTCTAGCAGGCCCTGCCACATGCTTAGCTACAGAATAAAACAGCATCCATTTGGATCTGAGTCACATTTCAAAAGCATTGGATTTATTAGGTGCACAACTGCCAAGTAATACTATATGGTTTTATTGTAATTACAGGTATTTTTACTTAATTAATTGCATTTAGATCTTTATTTCAGGCACTGTAGATTAGGAAATTTTACTTATAATAATGTGCTGTTCATGCAAATAAAATGCATCAGGAATTTTGCAAGAGTTCTGTTCCATTCTTCAGACAGTTACTCTGTATTTATTATTCCTTGACATTCAGAATCTATGCATAATTTTGAATGTGTACAAATTCTCACTGAAAACTACTGGAAACTAAGAACCCATATTTTGTGATAAAAGTCTGTATTACAGAATTCCCGTTTAAGATAGTACACTTACTAAGCTTGACTCGTTTCTCCCTCAAAATCCCACTAAAATTATAGAAAGTGAATATAAACCTGAACGTGTGTCTAACAGTGCACGAAGACCGTAAAGGTCGTCATTGCCAAACAAGAAAAGTTGGGAAATTCATGAAAGATAGAATACATATAGCATCACGTTGGTGGGGAAATCTTAGGCAGAGAACCACAACTCAACACATGTGGAGGCCAAGACTGTGGCCAAGCCTGAGCTGCTCTTGCTAGCAGGGCACAGAAAACACGCGAGTCAGAAGTTCAGCTGTGAAGGAAGTCATGAAGATTCCCAGTTAAGGGAAAGCCATCAGAAACTTGAGGCCATGGATCTAATGGCTTGCTGAGTTCATAGAGAATTTTCTGAGTCATCCAGCTACAAATGTTCTTTCAACCAGATGGGGAGGGGGTCTAGGCCTGTTTAAAGAGTAATCCTAGCAAAAGTTTTTAAACCGTAATAAGTACAGTGGTGCTAAGTGTGTAACTCAGTGGGTTCGGTCTCTAGCACTAAAAAATAGAGATTCAGGTAACTTCTGATCTGTAAAGGGGTCCCAGCTGCCATGAAAAAGGAGTGATAAGTGCTGTTAGTTTTCCTTCACTGTGACAAAATATTTGAGAAAATCAATTTGAGAAAATCAGTTTTGGCTCATGGTTTCAGAGGTCTTAGTCCATAGTCCATTAGCTTTGCTGTTTGGGGCCTGTGACGAGGCAGAACATCACCACAGAGATCATGTGGCAAAGTAAAGCTGCTCACCTCATAGTGTCCAGGAAGCCAAAAAGGATAGAAGAGAAGGGACCAGGGTCCCAAGGTCATCCTCAAGGGCATGCCCCAATGACCTAATTTCCTCCCACTTGAGGGAGCACTTTCTACAGGTTCCAACACCTCCCAGTTGTGCCACAGACTGGTGCTCTAGCCTTTAATATGTGGGCCTTTGGGGGACATTTCTGATTTAATCTATAGCAGAAGATAAAAAGAAGACATTCTTGGAGAATAAAAATAGGTCACCAAAATTAGAAGGAAAACTAAATAGCAAGTTGATTAATAGGATGGACAAGGAAAAGTTGAAGCTTAGCATACTAGTACTTAGGTGCAGAAACTATGCAGAATATAAAGAAAAAAGATGAAAAAGGGTAGACAAATAAGGAATCTCAGGCCAAGATCATTTCACAGGTGAAGATTTTTTCAAACTTTCAAGATGATCAGAAGAGCTAACCATTACTTCATTTAAAACTTTCCAGAGTGGAAAATGATGAAATGTTTTCTAGTTCACTGCACAAAACTAATATAATTCTAATACCAAAATTGTGCAAGGAGACTATTAGGAAAACAAAGAGATTATAGACAAGTCTCACTTGAGTTTTAATGTAAAACTACTAAATAAAACTCTCATAAATTGAACCCAGGAATATATTAAAAGAATGATACATCATGATCAAATAAAATTCTTCCCAAGAATTCAAGGGCAGTTAAACACTAGGAAATTTATCTTAAAAATAACTACATAAATATTTTAAAAAGGGACAACTTGAAGATGAACTTAAAAGTTGAGAAAGCAGCATTTTATAAATGCAATAACTATTCAATTGTGTGTGTGTGTGTTTCTGGTGGGAGTGAAATTTCTCTTATTAACTGTTTTAGGAATAAAAGGAGAACACCTTAAATTGGTAATTCTCAGGGGCTGGGAGTTTGGCTCAGTGACTTAAGAGCCTGTCTGACAGGCGCGAGGTTGTGAGTTCAATTCCCGGGGCCGCCAAAAAAAAAAAAAGATAATTCTCTTGTCCCTTATGATAACCAGAAATCCTCTAAAAAATATACTTAATGATAAAATATAAGAAAAATTCCCTTTAATATTTGTTATCACTGGTATTCTCTAGTATGATGCAGTAACTTCAGGGAGAAAAGAAAGCAAAGGAAAATTAAAAATTATGTATTTTTTTATTTTAAAGAGGGAAAAACAAAACAAAAAATACAAGGAAAACAAGAAACAAAAGAGACAAATAAGCAACAATAACAAAAAAAAAAAACCCAAAACAATAACAATATAGGCTTTCAAAACAAGGTGGTAGGAACTTAATAAATGTTGTTATTTTACATAGTTATCTTCAAAAGAGTTACTCAGATTACCAGATATAGACATGCAAAATTGATCTAATCCTATGAGTGTTAACTGTTTTGTTTCAAGAACTAATAGAATTGGTAGTACAATTATCTTAGCTATCTTAAGTGTATATATGCAAATTTGTATCTTTTTTCTTTTCTCTTCCTTCTTTCCTCATTTTCCCTAAGTTATTTTTCCCCTCTGAGCAGTTTCTTACCCTTTCACAATATTTATTGAAGATTTTGGATCTTATCTACTCTTTCAGCTTCTTACATGAGGGAGACAATATGGTATAAAAATTATATTAAAATTTACTATCTAGTGAAGATACAGTTGTGTACTTTGATAATCCACCTAGATAAAAATATTCAAAATGCAATAGATTTCCTGCATATCAATGATAGCTATTATAATATATAATTGCCAAGAAGTTGTCCAAAAGAAATAGTAAAAACAACAAATAAAATACTTAGTAATGAGATATTTGAGAAATATACCAGGTCTATGTAAACAAAAAATATAAAAACTTGTTGAGTGTCATGAAAAATCACCAGAAAAAATATCCCTAAGTGGAAAGACTTGATATAGCAAAGACAAAAAATATTCCTCCAACTAATATCCAATGCTAATATTTCAATTTATACTCAATGCAATTCCAACTTAATTTCCAACAAGTTTTATATTAATAAGGAACTTGTCAAATTTATTTGAAAGTTCAACTGGCAAATTAAATTCAAGAGGCTAGATGTGACTATTTAGATAAAAAAGCAGACACAACCTGCCATAAGTCAAAGTGTAAAATACAGTGGAATGCTGTTAATATAAGAATTTTTTTAAGTTTGATGGAATACAAGAGTCTAGAAATGGATATACATACGACAACAGTATATAATAAAGGTAGCATTTCAAATCAACAAAGAAAGGTTTGCAAAAAGTGTTCCACTATGTTGGGCCCATTGGCTATCTACTTGAGAAAAAAAATAGAAGTCTGATAATTCATGTAATTTACAAAAATAAAATGTAGTAGGTTATAAGTAGTACACATTAAAATAATAAAAATATTAGAAAAATGTAGAAGCAGCCTTCTTTATTTTGGATACATCTTCCTAAAAATGACACACAACATACAGAACACAATGGCAGATTTAACCTCTTCTGGCCTCTGATATTCGCACTGGTCCCAGCGCCCTCCCTGGGAGGTAGGTACTATACATGCTACCGTTGTCACGTTCCCCAGTGCTCCGCTGCTTGGAGCCAAGTTCTATTAGTAATAGAGATACTGTGATGTGCATTTATCTAAGTTTTCCTTAAAACTGCAGGCATCCTTTGCTGTCTGCATTTCACAGAATCACAGATTGTCAGAGGTGCAAGGTCTTTACAGACTGTCTTGCCATACACTTTAATTTTATAGCAAAAGGAAAGGAGGCCCTTGTTAATAAAAGGACTTGTCTGAGCACATAAACCCAGGGTTGCTAGCAGATCTGGCTGAAAACACGGCTCTTTATTTCTAAGGCATTGCTCTCTGTTTTTTCCACAGGCGAGTTTCCTGTGGCCTAATCTGCAAATGGGTCATTTCATGCCAGGTAAGGAGGCTAACTGGGGAGAAAATTCGAGGCCAGTAAAGTCATTTTCCAAACCACAGTCGAAGCAACAGGAATTTAACTATTTTCAAAATATAGATTAAACCTGCAGTGTTCCAACAGCGTCTCTGTGAGTCTTTTGTATGATCATAATAAAAGCAACGGAGGGGCAGGTGAAGTCAAGGACAGCACAGACGGGGCTCTCTGAGCTTCCTTACTCAGCACTGCACTGGCAGAGCAGGGAGGGCTGTGGATTAGAAATGGTATTTGGGGGGTTGGTAACGTGTCATGAAATCATAAAATTAAGCTTTTTTATATTTCCTAATAAGAAGAAAGTTATTATAACTATACCCTAAATTTTACTGCTTTAATCATAGTAATTGTGAAGTAACCCTCAAATACCTTTCAAGATAGTTGAGAATTACTATTCAGAGGATTTATCTATTTATTTACTTTTTTGGTACCGGGAATTGAACTCACAACCCAGTGCTTGCCAGGCAGGTGCTGTGCTGCTGAGCTATATCCCCAGCCCAATTCAAAGAATGTATGTTTATGCTTTTCTGAGCACATTTGAACAACAACGGAGAAGTACACATTATATCTATACCCTAAATTTTACTGCTTTAATCATAGTAATTGTGAAGTAACCCTCAAATACCTTTCAAGATAGTTGAGAATTACTATTCAGAGGATTTATCTATTTATTTACTTTTTTGGTTACGGGAATTGAACTCACAACCCAGTGCTTGCCAGGCAGGCGCTGTGCTGCTGAGCTATATCCCCAGCCCAATTCAAAGAATGTATGTTTATGCTTTTCTGAGCACATTTGAACAACAACGGAAAAGTACACATTACCAAAAAAATTCTGAAAAAAAGTACACAAGTTAGGTAAACTGGAGGCCCCATGAGTTATGAGAAAATCCGAACTGGTGCCATGTTTGTTAAAAGATCTAAAGGAAAGGAACCCAGGAAAAATAATAACAATTAAAACAACACCAACTGCACTGACAAGGTTCTGAAAAAACCCCTTGACCTAGTTAGATAGCTTTAACAGCTCAGACAAGAATCACATGAGGAAAAAACGGAGCAAGAATTAGTGCAACCCAAACAACAGTAAGAGGACATGGGAAACAACAGTATCAGTCAGCCTTGGTCACAAACTAGCAGAGGCCTTGGGGATACACAAGCAGCTGAGATAACACAACCCTCCAGTTTTGCACTAGGCTAGCATCATAGCAAAGGCACTTGGCACCAAACAACTGCTGGCCAGGGATTTTACGCTTAGAAATGGAAGCCCCAGTAACATTGAAGGAATTCTTGTTCTTGCCAGGTTGCCATCCTTTTGCCTTGAAGCCATGTGACAAATGAGCCTAAATACCACTTTCCCTTTTAATGCATCTGTTGTCTAAATCAGTGTTGAAACTGGAAGGAAGCCTCTGAATCTTGGCCCTGAGCAAAAGGGTACATTTCAGTGTCATAATGACAGTCTTGGCAGGACAGGGCATTCTTCCTTGAAATGCCATACTGAGGGACGTGTCTGCCATCACCTGAGGCTGGCTTGACTGAAGGGACAATTGGTTCCTAACACACAGGCAGCTATGTGAAAACTTACAGAGCAAAGTGTTTCTTGGAAATCTCACTTTGTGAATGGTTGTCTCTCGCCACCTTTCAGTGTTCTAAAAGCTTTCATTTTTCATTTGAGTTGTTTTTCCATTTTAACTTTATATTACCCAAATATTCCTCTCTGAATCAGTACTATAAAAAAATGTTCTTTATTTAAATGAAAACTGATTAAAGGCAAAATGTGTTTGGTGAACAAAGTGTTTCTGTCAAAGATGTACATCTTGATCATTGTAAAGAGAATTGAGAGGCAATATACATACAGGTACCACCTTCTCACAATGAGTGCAATTCATTATGTATCTTAAACATGTACAACCAAAAAAAAAAGGGAAGATTTACAAATAAGAAAAAATGCTCCAAAATCATTGGTCAAACAGGCAGCTTTTAACACTATCTGCAGTCTAGTGCTCTAGAAGATTCTTCTAGGCCACAATGACAATAGTTAAGGCACTGCCAGAGAGCAAAGGGCAAACTTCAATTTTGTTTTCCTCGACCTGAGGGAACTCTAAACATGAACTGTCTCCTGCAGTACTTCAGGTATCTCACTGTGTTCCAATCTGCTGGGCTGGGAAATAATAGTCCATGAGTCACTTTTCTGCCTGGGAAGACTCAAGGCTGTTGGAAGCTGATGAGCAGTGTGGTTGGTAAAAACCAAGACTCATCCATCTCCCTCAAACCGCCTTCCAAATGGGTTGTTATCAACACTCAAATTGTTTCTGACCACTTCCTGGAAATGACTTCAGTGTCTCCAGAGATGCACCATTCAGATGGAAGACAGCAACGCTCATTTGCAAAAGCTACTCTGTTTTTTCAACTACATTCATTTTTTACTACAACTAGTACACACACACATACACACATACTTGCACACACAGTCACACCACAGAGACCTTTGACTGCTAGTATTTGCTAGGAGGTATCTTTGCCAAACCATTCCTTTTTCTTTTAATAACCAAACGACAATCCGGAGGCATCGTGTGTGGCTGTCACAATCTTGGGTTAGGATCTTTCCATAGTAGTCATTAAAAGAAATTTTTAGAAATGTACACACACCTATCCCAAGTTCTCAAAAGTTTAATATTAATGATTAAAATATTTTTAAAGTAAAACTCAGTCAAGTACCTGCAATTGCCAAAAGCAATTAGGCTTGCTAGAGCAAGGATCAGGTTCATTTTTCCAAGCAATGGAGTAATACATACATCAAAAGCAAATTTCTGTGTCTGGTATAGTAAATAAAGCAATTTTTCAATCTGAAAAATAAAGGATTGAGCAGAAAAAAGCTTTTGAAAATTGACTGCTGGACTTGTAAAAGTTCCAGATTATTTACCTCTTTAGTGCAATGAAATTGAAAGAGATTAGGTATCAAAGCTGTCAAGGAGGAAAGGGTAGAAAGGTTTATAATACAGTCATTATTCAAATATGCCATCCTTCATTTAAACTGAAAACCAGGGGGAAAAAAACCCTCAAATTTTATGAAAGAAATTAGTTCGAGTAAACAAGTTTATTATTACTTCTTTTGATTCCTCAAAATTCACAATTATAAATTATATCATTTGCCATAAAAATCAAGAGCACAAGTTTCCAAAAGTTAAAAGTACCAAAATTCAGGACTGGAAGAAGATACATATTTACCCTGAGTGAAAAAATTTGTTACATCAACAAGACAAATTTTGACATAGAGAAATACCTGTTTAATTTTAGAAACAAGGTAGAGAGACAGAAGGGAAAAACTAACTGCAGCAGAGAGAGAGAGACAGAGAGAGAGACAGAGAGAGAGAGAGAGAGAGAGAGAGGAAAAAGCTGCTTCCATACCATATTCATTAAATAGAATGTGTTGTTATTTTAACAGACAAATTTTTTTGACATCTTTTTCAGTCTCAGGCTACAGAAGTGTCAATGGATCTTATTTGTTCTTGTCAGAGTTTATAAACCTAACTAAACATAGTAGGAGTTATGCATTTATATTTCTTAGACACAGAAGGAGGGGGAAAAAAGACCCTTTTATGCCAGCCTGAGTTTGGCTTGAATTTTTATGACTTATTTAGAAGCCCCAGGGAACGAAAAAGTCTGTTAATGGAAATACTGACACAGTCTTAAATACATGTAGTGACCTAAACAAGCACATGGTCTATGTACAAAAGTGCACCAGGATGCAACTGACCATTTCAGCAAGTTTGAAATACACCAAGTATCAGAAAATCAATTAAAATTAATTGCTGATAAACGCCAGTAGAAGAGTGAAGCCTAACCCAGGGAATGCCGCTTCAGAATCAGAGTCGTATCCTGGTAAACATGTTTTTATTAGGAAAATACACAAAATGCATGGAATCTCTACTGTTACACATGGAAGAAAGAAAATGTAACATTTCCACATGCATTTTCTCCTATTTTGACATGTGATTAAAAATAAGTTTTTGCCACTGGTGGTGGAGATATAAGCCAGAGCCTTTCACATTCTAGGCAAGTGCTCTACCACTGAGCTACCCCCAGCCCCAGTTACTCTTAAAAAGTCAAAGCTCTGTCTCAAGGTTCTTATCAACCTTGAAAATGAATATAGCAGAAAAGTTTAAATGAATGGTCTAAACCTTGCTTCATTGAGTCTCACCTCTAAGGCTACGTACCAGGTAGAGATAAACACTAAACACCAGCACATAGTCTATCTGCTTTACTTTTTATTCTTCAGTGAATTTTCTTTAGACTAGTTAACCTCTTCTGTTTATCATTCATGCATTTCTCTGAAAGTCACTCTTTTACATAAGATCAATTTAGTTTCATTTTATACTTTGCATGTTTTAATTTTGAATCTCATAAACACTTTGTTGTTTCACAATTCATTTTGCTTAATCTTTAACCACTTTTTCAAATCTTGCATTTTCCTTCTTTTAAAGAAATTCTTTTTAACCAATTTAAACTTATTTGGAAACCTGTTCTTTCTCTTATCATGTTGACAGACACAGACTGACACATACCTGTGTACGTGAAAATGTCTTTTCATGATTTAAAGAGCAGGCAGACTAAATCATTAAAACACTAACTCATTCACTTGAGAAACATTTATGGAGCAAATATGTGAGAGACACCATATTAAGTGTTGGGGGCCTATAAAATTATAATAAAACACCATTTCAGGACCTCCAGGAGCTTTTAATACACAGAAGGCAGTGGAAATTGGTGCCAAAGGGAGAGACAGAATGTGACTGCATTTCACAAAACAATTTCTCTCCATTCTGACAAATGTGAAATGACAGTTGCCATCCTTCTTAGATACTACAACATAAAGGACAGACCTACCTCAAACACAGACTCAGAAGTCTGTAAATTTTCTAAACTGAGCTGCCACCTAATTCCAATTTGTTTGTAAACCATGTTGTCAGCATCCTCATTTTAGCCTTTTTAGACTCTCACATGACACCAAGTAACAAGGAAGCATAATGAAAGACACTCGTAAAGATCCAGCAAGTTGCTCATGCTGCTAATATTTGCCCAGCCTCTGTGTGTGTGTATTAGTCTGCCATTAATCTCTCAGTTCCTCACAGTGAGTAGAACATTAGTGTCATTCCAAATAAATTTTGCAAGTGAATCTGTTAAAAATGTGATTTTCAGTAGCTATCATCTTGTAAAAATAAGTTAGTTCTTATATTGTTTGACTGACTTTGCAGGATGAAAGCCAGTAATCTGAGCATCTATGTGGAAGATAACAATATGCAATATAACAACTATGGGGAATTTCCTTCTGAAGGTGATAGTCATTGCTAATTTCCTATTATCTTGTTTTAAAGTCCTGTATTGTTTTCATTGTTTTGTTTTGCTTTGCTTTGCTCTGTTTTCTTTTGTTTGATTTTATTATATCTGATGGCATGGGCAGCTATTTCAAAGATAACAAGATATATTATGGTAGCCATTATTGATTTCCTATTATATTATTTTGAAGTCCTGTATTGCTTGCATGTTTTTGGTTTGATTGGTTTTATTCTGTTCTGTTTTGTTTGATTTTATTATGTCTGATGGTATGGGCAGCTATTTTACAGATAACAAGAAGCATTATGGTAGCCATTGTGGATTTCTTATTATCTTGTTTTGAAGTCCTGTACCACTTTCATTGTTTTATTTTGATTGGCTTTATTCTGTTTTATTTTGCTTGGTTTTATTAGCTTTAAAATAATAAAAAATGCAATTTTCAAATGTCAAATTAGTTTGAATTTCAGAAATAATCTATGTAAATAAGCCATACAAATCCATGTGCTCTTCCATCAACATCACAGTCAAAAATTTATTAAGACTTGTTAGCACTAAGAATAATGTTACAGTTTTTATAATTCTACAGTAATCCCTCCCACACACAGACACACACAAATGGTAGTATTTCTGTAAATCCCATTTAAAAGATTATTGGCTTGATTATAGGCATTCTCTGATTTTTTTTAAAGGAAGAAACACTAAGAGAATGAAGCACAGAGGAGAAAGTTTCATATAATACACCCCAAAAGCAGTGTTCAATATTCCAGGTTTAGAAGAGCAGGTTATTGCTTTATTTTTAAAATTGGTACTCAGATTTCTTCTTTCTGGAAATTTCATTTATGTGGAATACCTCACTCTCAGACAGCATTTGATAGGTGAACTACAAGACAAGAAATTGAATAAACTCTCAAGTACCCTCTAAATGTCACCAGCTGGAGTGCTGATAAAAAGAGTTTTATTATTTTTTGCTGGAGTGTATCAAGAACCATTTGCTTGCCTGACTGCAAAAAAAATGCCTGGAATCATCCAAAGCAGCAGAGCTTTCAACAAGGAACAAGAAAATGACAACAAAAAGGGAATGAAGATAAGAAAAAGCATCTGAAGGAGACTCACTGGTCAAGAAAATCCAAAAGAAAAACTGAGCATATCTAAACCTACATCCTGTCCTGGATGCAGGCCCCTTCTGACTGCCATGGGGCACTCTGAGTGATGTCCCCAAATTCGACCTCACATTAATGACACAGATCCAACTAGAGGGGATTGTCCACCATTCAGAGAAGGTTAGCCAAAGAATCCTTCGACATCTCTCTTCTGGTTCATTTAAATCTGCTTCATAGACCAGTGGTGCTTCAAGAAACACCAGGCTGCAGCAAACCTAGCACAGGTTCAGGGAGCAGCTGTGCACGCGCTCCTGTGTGAATGTGCATGTGGAAGAGGCTCAAATGCAAACACACTGCGTCCTGCCAGAATGCTTGGTCCCACCAAGAGAGCATTTCTCCAAAGAAACTGCTGTAAGCTGAGGTGAAGATCCAGGCTGACCCAAAGGTTTATTGAAACCCTGAGCATGCCTGGATTTTACTGTTGATACCAGTTTAAATTCTAAAGTATATGAATGTACAGGAAAAGAAAGAAGAACATTCCCTCTTGGGGTCATCATTAAGTGAGAAAAAAGGTTCAGAAATAGCAGCTGGTCTTTGTTGTCCTCCCAGATACTTTCTACTTTCTAGTTCCTCTTTTGCAGCCCAGCAGAACTCCACCTAACTGAAGTGTCCTAAGTAAATGGCTTCTTTTTCCTCTCAGTTAAAAACTCCATTTCTTCAGGGATATTCACCTGCATCAGTGGAGGGTGCGCTAACCTGCTTAATTCACACTAACATAGAAACCAGCCCAACCTGTCTGCCCGCATGCTTTGGCTACACCAGATGTGTCTAATTCAGACACTTTAACAAGATGAAACATCCAGCCTGTTTTGAGCAAGTTGCATTCATGAATCATACACTGGCAGTAGGAACCAGAGATAGCTGTTTGAATGTGCTAGCCATTTAGAAGCTATTCAAAAACATGATAAGGACTTGTCCTCACGGTAGGCAGAAGAACGGATGTGCACAGTTTATTCCTGACTCTCCCTTTATCATATGCTTCTTAGAACTGTCTTTCTCCCTCTTTCCCTAGGGTAGGAAATTTAGCAGGTTTGGTTCTGAAGCTGAAGTCAAGTCTCTGGTGAGGGCATGCTCTAGAACCCCTCTGGAGACCACGAGGACCACAGCCTTTATCTTGCACCTAAGATCCATCCAGGTACCTTGATCTCAGTTTGTAATGGGAATTCACTCCATTAAATATCTGGAAATGACTACAAGTTAAGCTAACATGGTGAAAGTGGACTGAGATTTTAATTCACATAATGCTACTCAATGAACAAATTGAGTCCCTGAACATTTAGAAGTGTATTTAGAAGCAATGGCATTAATAATTCTGATCACTTCTCACATTATAACTACTGCAGTCGGAAGTGTTTCAACCAGTATCTGTTGGGTACCTACCATACCCCTGGCACAATGCCAAATAATGCTAACTACAAGAAATAATGTCTACATAAAATCAGTATAAATATGCATCTGTTTTGATGATATCTAGTAATATGCCTTATAATTCACAAAGCATTTCTGTCCTGCGATTAGGTAAGAACAGATTAAATACAATTCAGTAACCTATCATCTTTCCACACACTAACTTTCGTTTGGCTCTTTGACCTCGTATGTTTATAAAAATTCATCATCATAGCGATTCTTATACAAAAATGTATGGCAACATTCCTTAGAAAATAAATGGATCAATTGTACATATACATGTTCTTGAAAAAAAAAATGTGAAAGGTGAAAATATTTGTAGTACTACAGCAAGGCAGGGCTGGGAGTGAGTTAACAGCAGATACGAGATAATTCTATTTAGGTGAGGAAAGAAAGATACAACCAGACGGAACTAAGGGGACTCAGAATAAGCCTGTGTGCCAAAGAAAACCACAGCAAGTGGTTTCAGAAAGCATTTCTTGAAATCCCCGTCCTGCTGTCTGTGCTTACACTGTGTTAGCTGACTACAGCAGCAGCAGGGCTGTCACTTAGCTCCCAGCAGATGGCCACTTACTGTTGGGTCTGATCCCTCTTAAAGACTTCAGTCTTTCCTAATTCTTCCCCCACAAAAATAATAAAAATAAAAAGTCAATGTGTTTTTTAAAGCTTACAAATATGCAACAAAACACCAGAAATTCGCATGTCTAGGTTGCTTTCACATTGGTTGCATAACTTTTTTAAAAAGTAGACTTTTATTGAAAAATAGAACTTGGCAAATAAATAGTTCTTAATATGGATAAAGTACATTTGGAATGCATTCATAAAAATAAACAGCTGAGATATTTAGCTTTGGGAAGCATTAACTGCAGGCACGTTAGCTCCTCAACTTTTTATATTTTGTCACTTTTGAAAAGAGTATGCATTTTCAGAAGATTCACCAAAACAGGTAAATTTCATAGGAATATAATCATGTTTTCAGGGGGTAGTATAAATAAATTCTCAAGGCCTGTGACTTGATACACCCACTGATTTTTAATCTTTGAAGAAAATTTTGCTTTTAAATAATCTTTCAGCAATTAACCTATCTTATTAAGATAAATTTCATTTTTTTCCAAAACCCTTCCTATCTTTTTTGTCTGTCATCATTTGCACTGTCATACCTATATGTCATGTTTTCACAATTTTGAATTGTTTTTCAGTTTTTACTATATTGTAAATGCTTTTCATACTATTTCATATCTTAGTTTGGTTTGGGGTTAGAATAGTATTTACATTTTTAAAAACTGATGTACTTCCCATAATTTTACATGTTTCAGAAAAATGTATAAAACATAGGAATTAATTATTTCTTTAAAGTTTGGAGAAAAAATTAAAAACCAATGGATCTATCAAGTCACATGCTTTGCAAAGTGGATTTTAAAAAAACCTGAATTTTTCCTGAATTCTTAGTTATTTAGAATTTTTCTTACTTATGAATTTATAATTTAATTTGAATGGTTGATACCAATTCATTTCATGTACACAGTGAGACACATATTATCAAACTAGGGTATTGTGTATATACTGTATAATTTTTAAAGATATTAATTATACATTGACTGTTTAGCCATTTCTAACTTTAATTTTTTATTATTTATAATAATAATTATTTATTATTATTTATATAATATTTTATTATTACTTTCAAAGAGTCAGTTTTTGGCTTATTTATTTTTCAACTATTTTACTTTTTTACATTTTTTTTTCAGTTACTTGTATTTGAATAACTTGATTTCTTTTCCCTTCTCTGAAAAATAAACATTCATAAAGCTATGACCTTCAAGCATGGCTCTGGTCATGTTAGATGTTAATACACAACTTCATTAGTTAGACGTTAATATGTAGTACGTTATCTGTCAAATGTCATTTTACTTGTATTTCTTTCTAGATCCAATTCTTACAAGACTGTTTTGTATTTCTGAGTGCTTGGGGATGTTTTTATTGTTGGAATTGGAGGTACACATTGAAAACAAGGTTGATTTAAGAATGTACACATACTTCACTGAGTCTTCCTAGATCAAACATCTTGCACATACTTGTAGATACTTGAAAATGAAACTTGTGGCTAAATAATCTAAAAGGTATATTAAATTGCCCAAATTTGCATTCTTTCTTAAAGGCTTGCTGTTTATATACCAAGCTTCTCAAAATCATGAGGATTAAACAGGAACAGCTATGCAGTCTCTCTAGTGCTTAGCATATCATGACTAGGTAGTAAATTCTGGGAGGTACAGGTATAATCACAACAGCATCATCTAGCAGTGATACTCTTCTACTTCTCATGCAGGCTCAACTACTCTCTTCCACTGGAAAAGAGTGCCTTCTGCGTTCTTTGTCTGGCTTTTCTTATCTGTGATTTAATGTGGCTGGACTGGATGCTTTCTGAAGTCGTTTCCAGATCTAACATTAAAGTTCATTTGCTGGCAGTTTTCAATACTCAGACTCTATTTACACCAGATGTAGGTCACACATATCCCTTGTTCCAAAACAACCTGCTCAAACACTCTGTCAGAGCAAATCTTTCTGGGAAGTGAAGTCAGGATAGAAAATTTTACCAAACATTCTATTCCATCTGAATGTTTTGGACAGGTAGAAATTGATTCATTATTTCTGGAATGAAAGCAAAAAATTCAAAGCTGTTTATCAACCCTACTTGTGCTTTCCAGGAATAAAAATAAAATTTCCAAATCAATTGAAGCCAGGCCTATACTTTTCCCTTCAAAAAAAGCTTGGCACTCATGCTAATTTGTGTTTATTTCCATGAGTATTAGAAATCAAAGTATGTAAGAGAAAAGATGGAATATAAAGTAATAAAAAGTATTTGCATGAATGGCTATAATCCAATGTTTTCCTGTATTATAAATTACTCATAAAGGGCACTAGACATGTATACCTCCTCTAAACATTGCTAGCATTAAGATTAAAATTATCATTAAGAATACAAATCTTATCCTCATTATTCAAATTGAAATTTTGTCATCTGTAAGACTATTATCTACTAACCAACATATCGATTAAAAACAAAAGCTTTAGAATTGAGTGATAAGTAATGTATGAGGAAGTCTTAATTATGTGTCAAAATAAAACTTTCTTCTTCAGTTTTATTTCCATTTTACCCAAGATATCACAGTGCTTGCAAGAAAAGCCCAAGCTTACCTGTGCGATAGACAAAGTTGCCTTCAGTTTCTGATGATGATGGAGACACCAATTCTTCCTCAAACTCATTGGAGCTAAAAGATCCTGAATGGTTTCTTTGCCTCGTTTTTCCCATCATGGCGGTGCTTGTGGCCATGACATGTCTCAAAGAGTCGTTAAGGTAACGATTCAACAAGCTGCTCTTGTATTTTGGGGGTGATACATAGTCCTCGCTGGCCTGTGACTCGGGCCTCACGCTGGCTTTGATGGCTGTGCTCTCACTTTTAATCACAGGATGATGAACTGGAGTATTATAGCCCCCTTCATTCATGTGTGGTCTCGGAGGGTTTTCTCCATCTATGAAGAATACATGCAATGTGTAAAATCATCTTTGATATATGAGATTCAGTTTTAGGCAAAAGAAGGCAGTCATCTATGCAGTCTCTCTTTAGTATTTCAATTTTCATGAATTTCATAGAAAATGGGATTCCAACACACAATCAATCTATAAACAAATAGAAATAGCTATAGTTTTGCTGGTCATTGACAGTAGCGTCAAAGTCACTTCATGCAATAGCAAAGAGCTGTGACGGCAGCATCCTATTTTGTGAGCTCAGTCTTACAAATGGTGACTGAAGTGAATTTCTTAACACAGAGGCAAAGCAAAAGAAAGCAAAGTGAAAAAGATTAACACACCTTCAGAACAGGAATCATCACTGCTTACGCTGAGCCGCTCGGCATTCCCTTGCACGTATTTGTTGTACAGCTTTATTCTCAAAGCCCAGCTTAAATCCGGCTGCCGAACCGTATTCTTAAGCCGACGTCTTGCATTAGCAAACCAATTTGACACCTAGAACAGTAGCAGTTTTCCATTAACAAAGCACAAAAACATGACTCATTCTGTATTTACTTTCTCACGAAGGATCCAAGCAACTGCCAGCATCTTTCATCACTAGACATCCTCAGATGTAAGAATACTGGATGTTCATGTCTGAGCATTACTTCAGCAATGCTGAGCACATATGACAGAAATTGAACTCTTTCTGTCTGTTGGGAATCACAAAAATAAAGAGGCCTTGCCATCAAAAAAGTTTTTAGTCTTAACTGAATGGCATCTATGTGCTTAAGAAACACCACTTCAGTTTGTAACATGGAGTTCCCTCCCTGCCTCTCTGTTCCACTTGACTGTTTTCTTAGCTGAGAAACATCTAGCAAGTGACTGAGATGCAAAAGAATGGGAAAAATGGCAGACAAGGCAGGAAAACCAAATGAAGCCAGGTTTGGTGGCACCAAACACCTGTGGGCTCACCTACTCAGGAGGCTAAGGTCAGAAGATGCAGTTTGATGCCAGAAGTTCAAAACCAGCCTGGGCTATATACCTACACCTTATCTCAAAAAATAAAAAACAAAAAAGGGGATATAAGAATCTAAAGGGGAAAAAAAGGGTTATTTTCTAGGGAGACTCACAGGAGGAATTTAAGCTAGTAAATGAAGGATGGCTGGAGTGTGTCAGGTGGAGTGAATAGAAAGTGGATTCCTAATAAAAATGAACAAGGAGCAAATATAAGTCAAAATTCACAGATGTGGTGAATGGTGAGCAAGAGGGAAGAATTAAAGATGATCTTGAGTCATCAAACCTGGGCAACCAAGAGAAGGGTAGCACCATTTCAAGAAAGTATAACTTTTTAAAGATTAAATGATGTGTTTGGTTTGGGGAACATCTAACTTGAGGTGCTAGAAAAGCATATGGATGAGATATCCAGCAAGAAATAAAAAATGATACTTGAAACTTAAAGGAGGAAATGATCAGACTAGAGAGGCACAGGTACAGAGATGACAGCGGAAGATGTAAGGAGGCAAAATAAGAGCGTCAGGGGTCAAGCTTTGGAAACTGCCAGCAATAAGGAAGGAGGATTATTGGGAGAGGAGCCAGGAAAACAACCAGAGATGGAGTGGAGAAGCGGAGGGCGGGAAAAAGCCAAAGAGCCCTCAACTTCAAGTGAAAGTCAAGTGCTTCTTAAGTACCTGGGTGAAGCCAAAGAAATGAATACCCCAAAACAAAGAAAACTCACCTCTGTTTTTTTTTTTTTTAAGGTGCCTCTGGATTTCCAGAGGCTGAAATAGCACTTGGGATTTCTTTGAAACTATCAGGATCTTATCAGAATATAGATTTTAAAAACAAGTCTCCAAGCCGGGCGTGGTGGCGCACGCCTTTAATCCCAGCACTCTGGAGGCTGAGGTACGCGGAGCGTTGTGAGTTGTGAGTTCGAGGCCGGCTTGGGCTACAACGTGGCTCAAGGCTGGCCTGAGCTACATAGTGCGACCCTGCCTCAAAAAACCAGGGCCAGGAGTTTGGCTCAGTGGCTTAAGCGCCTGTCCTGGCAGGCGCGAGGCTGTGAGTTCAATCCCCGGTGCCGCAAAAAACAAAACAAAACAAAACAAATCAAACAAACAAACAAAAAAAACCACAAGTCTCCAAGCAAAAAATTACTTTTAAAAGAATGAAACACAGGAAGAGAATTGAGTCTTTCTGTCAGTTTGTTCCAGAACATGATCCTATATTACTGTATAGTTTGTGTGGCAAAGGTTTCGCTGGAAGTTTCTGTTTTCTTTTTCTTTCTTTTCCTTTTTGTTGTACTGTAATACACAATTTTACACATGGCTCAAGCCTTGATTTTTGGATGAAACTGTGGTAAGTTCTATTTTAAGAATAGCAAAATTATATTTTGTTCTCTCCATCTCTGTGACTAGCACATGACAGCTCTTCCTCAGAAATTTGACATTTAGTGTGTTCTGCATTACCTCCTTCTGCCTTAGCCATGATAACTGCCCTTTCACATTTACGTGCAATGATGCAACATCTCATTATGGCACTTCAGAAGTCTCAGTCTTCACCAACTTTGCTTCTTGTTAAGCTGAACTAGTATTACTGTGATTTAGTCTGACTCCAAGTGCTCAGTCTTTTCATTCTGCCTGGACAACTTCCAGAGTTATTTGTTCAACAAACATCTGAGAGAGAGAGACAGAGAGAGAGACAGAGAGCCAGAAAGAGAGAGAGAGAGACAGAAGCTATTCTATGTGAGAGAGTAGCTATCCTATCCTATGTGAGTCATGGTATTCAGTGCCAGGATTGACTAATCTTTATCCCCTGCAGCCCAGATGGATCAGCAGTGGAGACGTGACTAACCAGGATATAGAGGCGACCATTCACATGGAAACACAAAGCACCTGATTCTTTTCTTTACATTCTCAAACTTGTCTCTGATGCTCCAGCTTGCTGCCAAAAGTTTCATCCAATCCTCATGACTACTAACTAGGAATTGTACAAGTCTTCCAACTTCCCTATCTTCCATTCTATTCTTCTGAATGAATCTGTTTTAAAGGTTTTTTTTAAACTCTTATTAGTACATGTTTGTGATAATAATTATTACATTCATCGTTATCAACCATGATCAAAGTCGAGGGTTCATAGTCATTTTTACTTAATTGCTTAACTTCTTCAAATCTTCATTGATGTCCTGCAATCCTAACTGTGGTACAATGGCAAAAGATCTGGTCTCCTGACCAGAATTTATCAAAAACATGATGTACAAATTTAGTTAGGTCATTCAACTTTCCTAAACTTCAAATCTTTCCTCTAAAATTCCTGATATCCTTGTCAGTATTACAAACTAAGACCTACAAATACACCTTCATCTCTCCTATGTCAGCACTGATTCCCTTTGTAGTTGGTACAAACCTACCTTCTGCTCATCACACTCCTCTCTCTAGCAATCAGATACGTGTGATTTTTTCAGCTTTGCTCCTCCTACACTAAGAGGACAGCTGGTAGTTTCCCTTATGTCTGTATTACTCATATTTAACAGAATCCAACTCCAAAACTTTTTTGTTACTTTCTTTACTAAACAGCATACAATCTAGAGTGAATCAAATTTTAATCAATCCTAACTAGCTTACACTTTA
Source organism: Dasyprocta punctata (assembly GCA_004363535.1). Classification (NCBI taxonomy): domain Eukaryota; kingdom Metazoa; phylum Chordata; class Mammalia; order Rodentia; family Dasyproctidae; genus Dasyprocta; species Dasyprocta punctata. The sequence goes on along the minus strand of RJWM01000351.1, from coordinate 140,978 downwards.
AATTGTGTTTTATCTACATTTTACAGTTTAAAACCCAATTTCTACAACAGTCTTTATATAATGAAAACATAATGGACTTCTAATAAAAAACATTAGTACACTATAATTCTAATGTACATAGCTAGTTTTCATATATTGGGATCATAACCTTTCTAATGTTTCGTATACTTACAGTTCTTACCATATTATAATAGCTATACATTAGGGAAATTTCCAGAAAAATTTACTGATACCTAACAGTCTGCTTCTAAACCGATTTCATAAGTTTGATTGTGATACAGTTTGTTAATAAATTTATTTTGCCAATATCTTATTACCAGAAATATGCAGTACAACCTAGAGGCTAAGGTAGATGTAGTCTAAGATATTTCATATGTGTTTACAGCAAGTCCTAGGTACACAAATCACTGATTGATTAATTTGAATGTTTTGTAATTTTTTCCTGATAATTAATGCAAAGCCATATCTCACCGAAGATAGAAATACCAGTTGAAATTTTCTACCTTTTACCTACTATGGCTCCCTTCAGGGTGTAACGCATAGTCTATTTAAATTGTGTTTTATATAAAACAGGCCTCCTTACCAAGAATAGGTTCTGGAACAGTATTCTAAAGTTAAACTCAGTGCTTTTAAAAACCACACATTTTACAGTGAAAGCATAAAGAGCCAAATATCTGGAAACTGGAAGAAAAAACTAAAAACTTTTCATCCTACTCTAACAGAGGTGTTTACATTCATCATACAGACAGAGCAATCATTACAGTGAACCTGAAGGGATAAACGGTCATCGGGTCTACCTTTGAACACACTGAATTAACAAAATCATTCTGGGTTATTCTGCTGAAATAATGAGCACCTGGTTTCTATGTAGTGTAATACTGGGAATAATGTATTCTTCAAGGACAATCTGAGATTTTGTTGAATATTGGACAGTTGCTATAATTGATATAGGTGTACCTGTCTCAGCCACAGTGCTCACTTCTGAGTAAAAACAGAGACATACCACAGTGGGTAAGATCTCACAGCACAACAGTCTTAGCCAAGTAGATCATAGGGACTTGAAGTTTATAAGAGAAAGTATTAATCCTTGGCATGTACCTAGTAGAAAACCCCAATCTCATACAACTTCATATTATTCCACAATAAAACTATTTGTATTTCTGAGAGTAGAAAGTATACTTTTAAAATGTTTGAACAATAGCCAGCTATAGGAAACAGGCACAGTGAAATATTTTGGTCAGTTAAAATCAAGGTACACACACATATATGCACACACAAATCACCCCCACGTTAATTTTATAAAAATGCTGCTATCACATTAAAAAGTTGTCAGATTAATAATGCAAATAAGAGTGAAGCATACTTAAGCAAAGACACAGCAAATTACAACAAAGTGCCCAGTCAAGTGAGCAGAAACAAATGAAAGTGGCACAAACATTTCCCTGCTTCATGTTTCAAGGACAAAACATAAGTGGGTACTAATTAATGTCTTCTGATTAACAAAACTTCTACTGATAAGAAAAAGCACCTTTTGAAGTCCTCAAAACTATTTTTATGTCTTCAGTTCTAAGCTTCAAGGGAAATTTCTGACTAGATTTCACACTCTTCCTTCTCAGTCTAAGAGTAGTGAAATTACTGTGTATGAAAAGAGTAATACAACCCAAAGAAAAAAAGTATAAAAGTATAAAAGAAACTTTCTTATATAATATACTTTTATAGTTAAGGAATAAAACAGGCTGACATCTTGTTAACATAAGCCATGAAAAATAGGAAAGAGGAAAAAATAAAAGTTGGACAGATATGAGAGAAGCACTCCATATTTGCCTCTGGACATAGATGTGACATATTTTCAGGTATTTTGAAAATAAAGTGGGTTACATATGTGCTTGTTCTGCAGAACTAGCATATTTATTAAAGCCTACAGGCTGCTCTCTGTGTGTTCCCTACTATAGGATGAGTTTTAAACTAGAACATCTTAAGAGTTCAAGACAGTCTTTAGATGTCAGAGAGATATTTTGGAAAGCTACATGACGAGTAGAGTGTTATTTTCCAGAAGTAAGCTATCCACTCTACAAAAGTGTGTGGACAACTTACTACATGGAAAGCACTAGGCTGATGTATCTTGAGAACGCCATGGGTAAGACATGATCACACTTCTCGAGAAGGCTGAACCCCCTGGAGAAGCTTACTCACTGGGAGAGTCTGACTCATTACTTAGGGTCTAATTTGCAGGGATCAAAAGCTTTATTCAGATCGCAGCTTTGTATTTTCCCCAGAAATGTAAACTACTAATATAACTTATGTAGTTTTCCATACTCACAACTTGCTTTGGATGTTTAGTTTATGTTTGAATTACACACACTCATACATATGTATAAAATATACACACAACATATATATGTATGTATTTTATAAGTAGATACACATATACAATATATTTATAAAATTTACATAGACATATCACACCTACTTGAAAATAACGGAGCATAAACTGGATCTTACATTAAGGTGCCTTGGGTAATTCTATACTTATTAACTGTTTCTGCTTATTACTTTAAAGTTTAAGAAATCAACTTTAACTATGATGAAATTTGAAAATCTATATATAGGTATCATTTATTATTATCAGTAATCTTTGCCCCATTTAAAAATTACATATTTTGTGCATTTTTTTGCTTTCTGAGGACTAACATAAGAGTAAGAAAAGAGTTTTGAATGGAAATTTCCTGTGAATTAGAGAAATGTAATAGCGTTTCCAAAATATAACTGTAAAAAGAATTGTTAAGTGCATTAAAACTGTTATTACAGGTAGCAAATAATTCGACTCATCATGAAAATTATTAGTTGAGTTGCATCTCCACAAACTACTACATAAAAGTTTAAATGTCTTCCTTATTTTTTCATAACTAAAATATGCTTTAAAATAGTCAATTTTTTTGATTTCTCTATGAAAGAATGGCAACCAAAATAAAGTAGTAGTGCATTGTTGATATCACTGTGAAATATTCAAATAATTGTAAACTAGTGCATGTTCAAAATAAACAGTATACATGTTTAAACTGAAATCAGCATATTCATTTATTTTCATGTCAAGTTTTTCTGATTATAATAACTTATTTAGAAACTACTTTTGTAAATCACTGAACAGTTCATAAGTTTTTTAAAACGTTTTTTATCAGTACTTATTTGCAGTACATAATGATTATGTTAATTGTGGAGAGTTATTTTATATTGAACAGATATTAAGCCAAAAAGTCTTATATTAATTTCTCTAGTGCTTTTGGAGTTCACTATTAATACAGTTTCCTGTTAATAAGAAGGAAAACAGAGGTTTTTCTGTACAGCTGTATTCTGAAAATAAAGAGAAAAATACATATTAGAATTTTGATAAGCTTGACAACAAGCCAGCATTCATGCTTTGTCAAAAAGTAATCCCTAACGAAAATTTTAAACACTCTGAAAATGGATTTTTATTTTATTTACTACTTGTTTAATTTGGGGTGCTTCCTTTACTGTAAATTTCATAGGATGTTCAAAAGTTCACAGATGCAGCCATGTGGATGAAGTTGCTGTACTGTATGAAGTGTCTTTCCTAGTCCATCCTGCCCCTCCTTCTCTTCCCGGATATAGCTGTTCTGTTTCCTTGCATAAATGTCCATGTCACTAAATTTTTTTCAAGAAAACTGTGGTGAAGTGGAAAAAGCATTTGATCCAAAATTTTATTTTATTCCCAGGCCTACCTCAGTACCTTACTGACTTCTATGCTCCTTGGCTACGCTGTCTGTGAGGTATTAACAGTAACTGCTCTATGTCACCATGTTTTTCAGAATAGCAAATATGATTGTGTTCAGAAAAGCTAGCTCAATGCAAACCAGTGTTTGTTCACTGGAGAAGAAACAACCTTGCAGCATTTCTCGACATTTGGCAAGGAACTCAACCACCTGACAACAGAACCCTGTCTCCTCTCCTTAAATCTAGTAGAAAAGCATCAGTAGCAAAGTACCTACTGTACATTCCATCTAATGCCATGATGCTTTCTGTTAAAAAAAAAATAAAGTATCCAAACTCACTACTGTCTTCCTAAGTTCCCCTCCCACTCGTGTTAATAATGGTAATTCTGAGAGCTGTTCCAAATGTAAACTTTAATGTGAGGCTCCAATATGTTGTTCCAAGTTCTAGGATTCTCAAAGATTTTGAGCCCAAAGTCAGCAGTTCCAGAAGCACTTGAGACCTCTTTAGAAATGTAAATTATTGATCTCACTGGAGACTACTGAATGAGGAACTCTGAGATGCTGCCCAGGAGTTTGCGTTTTCAGGAGCCTCTCAGCTCATCATGGTGCGCACTGAATGCGGGCAGCTCCGTCTATTTACATCATACCTGAGTCCAGATTCCCAGTGCCTTCTCAGAACTCCGCAGCTGATCTTCCAGTCCCCACCCTCCCAGCACATTCTACAATCCCTCATGGAGCGATCATTCGCACCGAAATGATGAAGAATGAGAAGTTCAGGACTTTGCGCCGGCGCCTTACCGGGCATGGTCCTCTGCAGCCAAAGCCAAAGCATCCGGACCCGCCCTTCCCTGGGCTCTGGGCTCCATCCTCTATTTACCTCACAGGCGCCACCTGTGTCCTCCTCAGCTAGCAGGGGAGATGGATTCAAAGCCTGTTGGGTCACGTTACCTGCACTAGCGTCATCTGCGAGCCGAGGGCCAAGAGTATCTTCTCCGTCTTGGTGGGATACGGGTTGTCACGGTGCTTGTAAAGCCACTGCTTCAGGGGCCGTGCCATGTCTTGCAGGGCCTGCCGCTTGTGCCTCACTTTCCCGCCATTCTGCCGGGCCCTAGAACCCCAGGAGAGGAGGAAGCCTTGGTGAGCGGCGCCCTTTGGGACCCGCCACGGGATTGCCAGCCTTTAGGAAAGGCTACAAGCGCCCCAGCGCTAAGAAGCACCCTTCACACGCCCCCAGGTTGAGACCGGGCTAGAGAAGGAAGTCACACCGGCCTGCTAATCGCAGGGAATTACTGGTGGCAGCACGGTGCTCTAAGTTGATCTTGACCTGGAGAATGCCCTCAACCTCAAAGTGAGCGGTGTGGGAGATAAAGTTTAAGTGACCTGAAGAGCAGAAGAGGTGACTGCACCCTTCCCGTTGCCCCCTGGCTTAGGCCCTGGAATAGTCCTGGCCTCTCTAGAGGCCCGGGGCTTCCAGTCGCCTGTGATCAGAGGAAAGGTCGCCCAGTGGACATCAAGAATAGAGCAAAGAATGGAAACCGCCCCAGCTGTTGAAGGCCTCCTCTACTTATTTTGATCCTCTGGGTCAGGGAGGAAACTTTCCGAAAGACAGGTTTGCGCAAGGACACGCAAACTAAGAAACACTCAAGAGGCGCCGTTTCCTGGCTAAGGAAAGTGTGAGAGTTCAGTCCTAGCAGGTGAAGTAAGAAGACCCCTGGAAAAACATATTCAAAGCAAGCGGCAGAAGCAGCCCCGAGCCCGCAACCACGCTGCGCTCCCGGGCGGCTCCGGGAGGTGTCGCCGCGCCTCAGCCAGCGCGCCCCTAGCCCCGGGAAGCTGGCGCGCCTGCGCCGCTGCCTCCCGACGTCTGCCTCTTTAGACACTTTGAAATGCAATTCCAGCCGAACTGCCTGGTAGTAACTTTTTTTTTTTTTTTTGACGAAACCTAATCTCTATTTTACTAACCAGCAAGGCCCAGCAAGGCCTCAGAACAAGCAGCTGATGCAATCCTTCAGGTGGAGGCGGCCAGGACCGTTGCTCCTCCCCTGGCCTCCTAGACCTGGCCGGACAAAGTTTGACCCAGGCCCCCCCGCATCGGCGCAGGTGGCCCCCGCCTCCCAGGAAACCCCTCACCCCGCTGAACCGAAGGCCCCGCCGAGCGAGCGGCGCGCGCCCCAGATGCCCAGCAGGGAGGTGACCTTCTGAAACCCTCTCCAGGGCACGGGACCCGGTGACAGAAAAGAAGACCCGAGACCTGACCCCAGGATCCCAGACTGCTGTTCTACCCTGCTCCTGCGCAGCCCGTTCAGTCCCTTCTGCGCCAGCGGTGCAGAAGGGGGCAAGAAACTACCCTGAGGTCCAGGTAGCAGAGGACGGGTAGGCTGCCCCAATTTAGTCTTTCCCCAAAAGCCTCTTTTCAACTGTTCTAACGAATGGATCGCCCATGTTTTGGGACTCCAAATCCATAAAACAAGGCCATGCAACCCCAGGTAACCCGGACTTTCCCTCTTGGGGAACCGTGGGTGACCGACTCGCGGGTCCCAAGCCTCGGACCCAAGGGTGCACGAGTCCACCCTTCCAGGCTGCAGGCGGGCAGGGCCCCGGGAGCGCACGCCTACCCGGTCCTTCGGTGTCTCAGGCCGAGGTTGTCCTTGAGGGGTGGGCCGTCGGCAATGCCCACTTCGGGGCGGGCGTGGGGACTGTCCAGGACACTGCTGTAGGGCCGGCCGCCCCGCTCCCGTTCTGCAGCGCCTCTGTCCTCAAAAAGCACGGCGCCGCCGAGCTTGTTGAAGACGATGGTGTTCATGGTGCTGGCTGGCAGGAGCGCGCAGCGCGGCCGCAGCGCCTCGGGGCCCGGCGGCCAGGAACTCCGCAACAGGGCTCGAGTTCTAGGAGACCAAGGGGCATCGCGTTACCGCCTGACAGCGCTCAGATTCCCGCAGGTTTCGGGCCCTGGACTTGGAGGGAGCGCTGGGCTGTGGAGCCCAGGGGCGGAGCAGCCCCCAGCTACTGGACCAGCAAACCCCAGCCTCTCCCACCTGTCTCTCCACCCTCCCACCCAGCCAGTGTTAGCCAGGACACATCCCAGGCTTTCTTTCCGGGCATCAAGCTCCCATCCCTGCCTCCGGGAGCTTGAACCAGAAATAACGCACCTACGGGGGCAAAGGGAGCAATTCTCAAAGGAACCTCGCGGTTCAGAGAGGAGCACCGGGGATGGGGATAGCTCAGCAGGGCAGCCAAGGGGCTCTGTGTGTCCTTCTGTCACAGTGCAAGCACCTGGCACCCCTACTCGAGGCTTCGGGAGGGGTGGAGTGGAAGGGAGCATTCGGGGTAATACAAACAACTCCATCGGCAAGGCCCAGTTAAGGAGCCCCATGCCTTGCTGGGATTCAGGGATTTTCTTGTTTTCTAGATCTTGATTCCCGGTTGAAACCCCTGCGACTTCCAGCTAAGGTTCCCCAGGTTTCAGCATTGGAAAGTTAAGCGGTGTCAGGACAAATGCACCACACTCTTCCAAAGTTGAGCTGTATCCCCCAAGCGCACCCCCAGGCAGAGGCTCTGCGTTCCCGACCCTCAAGGGTGCGTGTGCGAACCGGAAGCTCTGGGGCGGTGAAGGTGTCAGAGACCTAAGGCAGGATGCAGTGGGAGTTCGGGGCGCCGCACCTTCCTTCCCGCGGCTGCCGGCTCTGAATCCTGCAGCTCACCTCCAATCTGCAGCCTGGAGCCTCCGCCCGCCCCTCGCAGGCGTCGGGATCCAGCCGGCGCCTCCTGGGAAACGCCAGATCGCCGACCCGCCCTGCCCAACCCTGCGCCTGAGGGCAGCGCCCCTGGTCCTTAGTTCAGTCTCCACTTCACGGCCGGCGCCCCCTCCATTCCCCCACTCACTGCTTCATTGGGCGTTTGCCCGCGCCAGCGCCCCCGCTCCGCCCTCGGGCCACCGCATCGGCCACCATAGCGATTAAAGTGTGGCCACCGCATCCTCTAAGGCCAAGTCCTCCGGGCTGACAGGTACGTGCGGGGATGATCACACAGTCTCAGCCATAAGTGTCAAAGCACTTGCTGGTGCTCCACGTTCTTTTTCCACCAGGGAGCTTGTTGATTTGCGTTCCTGCTGTTGTATTTGCAGAGGAGCCCTCCCCAAGTCTCACCATCTGTCCCCTCCCAGCCCTGTTCTCCTACAGGCAACCGCGTGCTTTTCCCAGCGAAGCCGCCGCGAGCTTTGCCACTTTGCAGCTCTCCACGCAAAGAGCGCACCCGCGGATACCCGGCGCGCTCTGGGTCTGCAGACCCAGGGGGCAGGCAATAAAGGTCCGAGACCCCGGTGGTCCGGCGCACTGGGCCCGGAGGCATGGGACATCCCCCTTCTTAAAACCTTCCCCGGGTTCTCGCATGGTCTACCAGGCGCCTCTGTTGGCTCTTTTGCTCCCCACTTACCCCGATTCACTCCACACTGTGCTGGGGCGCTCGCTCCCTGCGGAACTGCCCCGCCCAACACCGGCCAATAACTTTAAAGCCGAGGAGGCGCGGCCAGGTGGGCACCCCGGCTCCCCGCAGACCCTGCAGCCAGCCTTCGCAGCCGCTGAGGCGCGTCCCCAGCGGACCTCCGAGAGAGATGGGGGAAGGGCTAGAAAGGCGGGGACGCCGGGTTGGGCAAGTCCAGCGCCCCGCTCCCTGCGTCCCGCGTCCCGGGAGGGGTCCCTTGAGCCGGGCAGTACCTGCTGCGGCGCAGCTGGCTCCCCCGCCCCGCGGCTAGGCGAGCGCCCATCCCCGCCGCATGTTCTCCGCGCGGGCTGCAGCGCGATCCCCGCCGCCACCGCTGTCGCCTCGGCTTTATTAACCCGGACGGGCGCGCGCGGCCCGGGAACAGGAATACCGAGGTCTTCTCATGTTTCCTGACCGCCAGGCCCAGCCGGCGAACATCCTGCTGGCGCAGTATCCAGGTTCCCGGGCGGTCGAGAGGAAGCGTCCGCGCCTGCGGGGCCGAGGGAGCTGCTGTTCACTCCTGACCGAGAAGCTGCCCCGGGTCCCGAGTCCTCCCGGGCCGGGCGCAGCTCCAGAGCCTCCGGCCTTGCTGTTGCGGAGCAAAAGGAGCTGTTTCCTTCGCACTTGGGAGAGTATGTGGAGAAGCCTGCAGGAGCGCTCGCTGCGGCTCCGGCTCCGGGAGCTGCGACGCTGCGGTGCAAATCGCTGGTCTTAGCTGGAGTGCCGGAAGTGTCACCACGCGTGGCTAGGCGGGAGAAGCCGCCGTGACGCGCTCCATAGTTTGCTCGCGATTAGCGAGTGTGAAGCTTGAGCTCTGGTTTTGCGCTTGCAAGGCACGAATGTATTGATCGAGGTTCTTGGGTCCCGACAACCTCTTTTCTGGTGTCACTTGGCTTCTTAGGACCTGGGTCTGTTGGGCAAGGCCAGGTATATAGGCGTCTGTGGGGGCAAGCCCTGAAGAGTTGGTGGTGATCTCCGGGGACGGGGATACACAAGGCAAAGATGGGGCAAGGCGAGCCCAGGTGCCCAAGCCTTGGTAACCCAGGTGCGGAAGAGATGAAGCGCCCACAGTCAAAACTCTGCAGCAGCAAAGGAGACGGAGCGTGAAACAATTTCGAGCTCCGACATAGCGGGAGCAGAGAGAATGGTATCAGATTCTCGTGAGGATGCTTTGCTACCCGCCTAATAGGAGCAGCTAAACTGCTGTGGCTTAGGTGTAACTGGAAGATCAGTGGTACTGGCAGTTTAGACAGTGGACCCCTAAGGCAGGAGCACTAAAGGCCCCGGGCAGCGAGCAACCTGCACTCTCGCTTGGGCCCTGCCACTTCTGTACACCTCTCATCTATTTTCAGAGCAAAAGTAGAGTTCCCCAAATCCTTTTCTCTAAAGCTGGCTAGCCAGGACCTGAGGATCTTCCTTTCCTACGGCCCAGAAGTGGTTACAGTATATACTACAGTTGTTACTTTTCCAAGACTAATCACACCCTCGAATTTTCAAGTCTGCAGTCTTCCTAAACACTCCACAGCAAAACAGGCAGCGGCACAATCTGAAGTAGAAAGAAAGTTGGGTTTGCAGTTTTGCACACCAGGCAGATACGTGCTATCATTTCAGCACGTTGCCTGTTGTCCTCAGCTCTCTTTTATTATATAACTTGCGGCTGCAGAGCTCGCATCTTGTCCTTGGCGCTGCGCTTGGAGAGTGGCTTCAGAGGACTTAGGTCTGCTTCGCTGAGACATTCAACAAACACGTTTCACAACAGAAACGCACCTAACTGACCAAGCACTGGAGGAAAGAGTCACGTATTCTTTTATGGTCTCCATGAACCGTGGCAAACATTATAGAGCAATGAGCTGTAACATACCCCTCCGACTTTTTTTTCCCCCCTTTGGGATCAGCTGTCCCAGGTAAAGCAGCAAGCATGTTTGTAGCTTTTTGCAATTTTATGATATTTTGCTGGCCTATTGAGCTGTGTGCTACAGTAAATGACTTATGGCACAAGAGAATTTTTAGTACTAAAATATATTTATGCAGTTTTAAAATGCATTCATAGAACTTTAACATGCATTGATATGTAAGATTTGTTCTTTTAAAGCCTAAAATAAAATATACAGCAAAACCTTTATAAAAAATACTTTCATTTTCTATAGGAAAAATATACACCTTCATAAGTCTCAGGTGAAATCACTGAAAATAAATATATAGTAATTCCTTTAGACTATAATTTAATAATTAGAATCCATTCTAAAATGAAAAAACGATGGTCTGTCCCTTTTAAAAGTGAAACTGTAGAGGATCTCTCTCTAAAATGCAAATGAGGATTTAGTTTGTGACAGATCAAAATTTTATTTTTGCAAGCTTCATCGTCTATGCACAAGAATCTTCTTCATCCACAATTCAAATATGTTTATTATCCTGTTAAATTTATTCAACTACTTCTGCTTTATTTCAATGTCAGTTTATTAGACAAATGCTCTTTATAATGCTGAGAAGAAAAATTTCTAGTTTTAGACAGTACTGTTAGGAGATTTAAGAAAGTGTATATAGTTTGTAGGAAACAGTTACAAGTGGTGGGGGGGGGGAGACAGACAAGAAGTTGAAAAACCTAAGCCCTGAACTTAATTTTAGTTCATTTGATGTTGATTGAGCCTGAATTTGCTAAAGTGTAAAATGAAGGTCATATGTTTTCCACAATCTTGCCTTACACTATTATTATATATTTTCTTTAATGTGAAAGTAATACATTGCTATTGCTAAAGCTAGAAACTTGTTAAGTACATTTGGTAGAAAGTTTAATCCATTGTATTGAACCTAGAGTATAGCTATAAGTGTATTTTTACTTTCTAATAAAACAAGACTTTAATTTTAGCATTTTGATGTTTTTATCACTGTACCCTGGCGTTTCGGAATAAATATTGGTCAACATGTTTGAAAACGACAAGGGCCTCTAAACCTCCTTTTGTTGTACAGCAAAGGAATGACCAAATGGCATACAATAGTAAGATTCTGCTCAAATATTACAACACAGTAAGAGTGTAAACAAATAGCAAGTTCACTTCACAGTAAGCCAATTTGACTTGTAGAACTATGTGTACTGGAGAGTATAAGTGGAACAACATAATTGATGAAAGACACAGAAATTTTGTGAGCAAATTAGTAGAATGGGTGGTCAGAAAGTATCTCGCATGCATTCTTACTTTGTTTATAATCTAATTTTAATTGCATGAATAACATCTTGTGTCAGAAGAGGTCTTTTCCATGAGTTAACTCTCAGTTAAAGAGCAGAGTACAAGTGAAAATCCCTCTAGGTCACCTCAACCCAATCACACGCTACAGAGGAAACATCAAGGCATTGCCTTTTTGATATGCACCCTTTTAACCTTTTTCTGTGTATTCACAAACATGAATATAAACAGCAAATTATAATTTTGTTTTATGAATTTAAAAAAAAAATAAGACCATAGTGCACACAGGTATACACACTAAGTATTCAACTAAATACTTACTCTTTCACTCAGTGATGTAATACAGAGCTTTCCTCTTAGTGTGTTTAATTGTTCTTGTTATATGATGCTTCACGATCTATTTAACCATTTCCATCTTTCCGATTTTCACTACTGTAAACTGATTAAGCACCCTGTATATCACTGTTTCTGCATTTCCTGTGTATTCTCTAAGAATAGCTACGTGGAAGTGAAATTGTTGCACTGAAGGAAGCATGGTTTTTACATTTTGAAAGATGCTTCCAAATTTCTCTTCACCCTATGCCCCTACTGATGAGTATAAGTCCCCACTGCCTCACATGCTGCACAGAGCTGCATATAACCTGTCTTTTTAGTGTTTGCCTAGATAGATGACAAATAAAATATGCCTCATTATTTGAGAACCTGTTCCTTTAGAACATTTAGACATGAACATGGGTCAATATGTCACTCTCTTCCTTTTGGGGTTCTTCATCTTGTGTCTTGCTTAGGAAGGCTTTTTCTCTATTTTCTTCTAATGTTTTTAAAAATTGTCTTTATTTGGTTCCTTACTCTTTTCAATTCATATATATATATATATATATATATATATATATATGAGATACGATTTTTAAAATATTCTAAGTGAATTGCCCATAATTCTTATGAAGTGTATTATAGAATTTCTCCCTATGATTTATAATAACTTTCTTCACATGTATGGTTAATTCCTTTCCATATGTAGGCAGGTCGAATATTTTGAGATATGTTGCTGAGTGCCCAATGTATTCTAGTACATTTAACCTTTAACTTTTAAAAACAATCTGTCACTAAAGATACCCATGATTACACTGTTTTAAACATTAGAGCATGTCAGCGTTGGCATAGCAATGTGCATTGCCTGGTAATCGTTCTAATTTAGATGGTTGCTTTAGTAATGTCCTAAGATAATGTTATCCTTTATCGACTCAGAAGGAGGGCAATTTCCAGCAGCTCATATTTTTCAGAATGCAGTCCACACAGTTTTTCAAACACAACACATAAGAATGAGTGATAACCTACCATAAGCAACACAGGATTATTTGTAAAAGTGATTGTGTAAGATGCATCTCTCTCTTTGCTTATTTATTTATTTATTTATTTAGTACCAGGGATCAAACTCACAACCTTGCGTCTGCCAGGCAAGCATTTAGGCCACTGAGCTAAATCCCCAGCCCTGTTTTTTTTGAGTCAGGGTCTCACTGTGTAGTTCAGGCTGGCCTTGAACTCACTTTGTAGCTCAGACTGGTTTTGAGCTCACAGTGATCCTCCTCCCTCAGCCTCCTGAGTGCTGGGATTAAAAGCATGCACCACCACACCCGGCTTCCTTGCTTAATTTTTAATAGAATGTAAGCTATTTTTTTTTTCACGAAGCATTAGGCAAGATAGAAACTTTGATAACTATTGTACATGCCCTGGACTTCGAAAAATGCAAGTATTTTGTCACGAAGAATTTTTAAAGTAGCTGCATAAGTACAGAAAATACAAATAATATAAATAATAAATAGAACTGAGATCCAAGTGAGTTACCCGTTTTACTTCATAGTACCTAAAGTTAGAAACTTAAGGTAATTGTCCTCTTGATTCATAAGTTTGTAAGAGAACTGAATATGAGTAAAACTGATGCATGCAACTTCCAGTAACATGACTGGAAGAAAATGACTTGCCCTTCCTTTAGCCTTTCCCTGTTTCCAAGGATGTAGATGTGGCAATGCGTTGGTCTGCACAGGATGCTGCAATAAGAGAATACCATACATAGGTGGGAGGAAAAATTCCTTCCTCATTGTTCTGAAGGCTTAAAGTCTGGCCAAAGTGAACTGTAGTGAGTCCTCCCTCCTGGATTGCATAGCACCTTCTCATGAAGGTGGCCAGGGTGGAGGAGGTGTGTCCTGGTGTTTCTTCCTTTTCTTATAAGAACACCAAGACTAGGGCCCCCACCTTTGTACCTCACTTAACCTACGTACCTCATTGGAGACTATGTCTAAATTAAATAGCGTGGGAGTTAGAGCTGCAGCATTTGAATTTCAAGAGGACAAAATTCAATCCACATAGCAGTGACCCCTACCAGCTGAGTAGATAACAACCTGAGAAAGTACAGAGTTAAAGATGAAAGGAATCTGGATCTTACAGTGAATGGACCAGCACAGACCTAACCACAGAAAACTGTTTCCGTAAAGGTCCAGATGGTAAATGTTTGGCGCTCTTTTGGGCCATATGGTCTGTGTTTCAATTCTGCTCTTGTAGTACTGGAGCAGCCAGGGACAGCACTTGACTATAAATGAGTCGATGAGTGTTGATACATTCCAAAAAAAATTTATTTAATCATACTAAAAATGTAACATTTCTGTGCCACAAAAATCATTCTTCTTTTGATTCTTTTTCAATCTTTTAAATATATATATATATATATATATATATATATATATATATATCAGGAACGGAAACAAGCAGGGGCACAGATCTTGCCCAAGGAAGGGTCGCATTTTGGGGTCCTCACTTTGAACATTCAGCCCTAGACTGCTAGCGAGACCAAGAAATCTCCCTTATTTTAATCATTCTTTGTTAGAGAATTGAGCCTGTGCCCAAAGTAAGACACACTTGTACCAAGATGATCTTAGAGGTCACAGGGGAGCTTAAGAAAAGTGCTTTATAGATGGTTAGAGGCTGCAACAACCAGAGGGAATTGAAAAAGAAAATGAAAAAGTATTCTTCCCCTCTCCCCGACACTGTGTTTCATGTGTTCAGAGAATCAGCCTAATTACTTTTGCATTGTTATAGGTTATTCTTTTTTTTTTTTTTAATCTTAATCAGTTTTCCTTCCTTGTTTCCTTCTTTCCATCTTTTTTCCTTCCTTTCTCCTTTCCTTTCTCCCTTTCTTCTTAGTTATCAATGCACTTTTAGGCACGGTGTTGGTGTTTGAGTTTTGATACTTGTGTTTTTTATAATCATAAATAATGGAGATTAATTTTCAAGAATTACTATTTTCTGACTGACCTTCCCATCTTTTGCCCCAAAACACTCATAAAAATTGAGCTTTTTTTTTTGATTGTTTTCTTTTTAACAGTCAACAATAAATATTTATGGGGCACCTGCATGCAAAATCCTGGGCCAACAAATGCATCACATTTGATTTAAAAGACATAATTCTATCTTATAAACCTATTAAGAAAGCACAGGAAAATCTCATCTAAAACCTCATCTAAAAAGTTTTAGGGTTTCTGATATAAAGATTGCTTGAATCTAGTAAATCTATAAATCATCTGTGGGAATGCATGAGGGAACACAAAGACAACAGAATGACCATTTTATGTGTCTGCTAAAAATTTTGTAACCATATTACCAACATCCTTCCCAAAAACATGTGAAAAGAGAGCATTATTTCAGAAATTTGAGCCTGATTGAAAAACAGTATTTTCACCTCTTATATCAGGCTTTTTCAACTTTTATGGGATTTTTAGGACTTCCGTTGAGGGAAAAAAAAAACAATATGGCAACAGTAAACACTCTTAAGATTAATTCCTGATCTTCCTTTCCTGGTCCACATCTCTTGTCCTTCAATTTTTAGCCCCTCTTTTGGTGACATGAGGAAGGGTAATTGGAGGAGAAATGTCATCGTGCATAAACTTGCTGTGTGCAGCAGTGAAGTAATTCTTGGGGATTACAGGAAGAAGCTACGCCTGGCCTCCTGAGTGATGAGACTACTCCCTGTCAGCATATCTGGATCATAGCAAGTGAGAGACCAGTGAGGTCTAGATACATGGGCTTACGGTCAACATAAGCTATCAAACAGTCTTTTGTTTTGATTTTCATTGATCTTTGTTCAGTATTCTTTGATCTTGTAGGCTACCATAAATCCTGTTTAGAAGGGAATTCACACTGGTATGAAGGGAAAAGGG
Source organism: Dasyprocta punctata (assembly GCA_004363535.1). NCBI lineage: Eukaryota > Metazoa > Chordata > Mammalia > Rodentia > Dasyproctidae > Dasyprocta > Dasyprocta punctata. Next base: position 125,375 of record RJWM01000351.1, on the reverse strand, counting down.
AAAAGGGAAAAAGTGTTATGTCTGTTAATTTTGTGACTGAACTGGCCTGAAGACCAAGATAAAGGGAATCTTGCAATACTCAAATGCTACAAATTCTTCTTGGGCTTGTAAGAACAGTCACCTCAAAACATATGTCCTGATAACTGCTTTTGTAGACTCTATAGGAGGACATAATTCAGCATAAGCTTTAAATCTGCAGAATTTTACACATAACACTGTTGAGAGAAGGACTCAGTTAGTATCCATGGTGTAGAGGTCACTTAGGCAAATAATTGCCAAAGGATGGAAATTGGTAGAACTGAGATTTCAGCTGAGTCAGGTTAGCCCCAAGGCCTGTGTGCTGAAGCACCCAACTGTGTCTCTTCTTCCAAAATATGTAGGGAGAACAGACATGAAGAACTTTCAGCCATTGACCGCAGATTGTCAGTACAGCTAAAGATGTAGTTGCACGTAGTTATTTGACTCTGTGCTTAGCAAGAGAGAATGCAGTATCAGTGCATTCATTTTTCATTCTGTGTGTGGCGTTTTTCTAAGTTGGGGAGCAGGTAGATTCTCAAGTGTCATCTGGGTTAGGATGAGTTTGCAAGTCTCTAAAATGGCATAACAAGGCTGGTGTGAAGGGAAAAGGGAAAAGGGAAAAAGTGTTATGTCTGTCATGCTGATCTTCATGTGTGAGTTTGCTTTCCAAGCCTGTAACTGCTGATTATTCTGAGGGTTCTCTAAATCTGGAGTACATCCTTGCCACTGGACAATGAAAAACAATGTGCTTTGGAATAACCCCGGCACTCTGGAAACGTTGTTTTCATGTGGGACCAGACACAGGATGACTGCAAGTGGCTTGTGTCGGCTGAAAACCAGTAGCTTTGATGAAGAACCCCAGGGAGATAACAGCAGTTCCAACAGCTTCAGGGTCCTCATGATGTTGTTTTGTCTGCTTTGTTTTGTTTTGTCTTGTTTTTGTTTATTATAGTTGTCATGCCTGCCCCTAACATTTGTGGAGCTGAAGGCAAGAGTACAAACAAACACCCACATACCACATGTTTAAATATTTAAAAGTCGTAAATCAAACTAAGAGACTGTTAAATAGAATATGTTGAACCCTTAGCAAATGTACCATTATGCAGAAGAATCAAGAACTACGTGTAAAGTTAGGACTTTTGTTGGGAAAATATCGAAGGCGAAAAAATTTGTTATTGCAGATACGTGGATATTTTGTTTAGGACTGAAAATATTTACATGAGTAATAAAATGAAAAAGATATAATTAATAATTCATTATGTCTTTATACCATTACATTTATTTTTCTTGTTTTCCTTTCAGAAAAAAATCATTGTGTTGTTATAATCAATATTCTCTGATAATTTGTGTTCTGACAGATTACAACTACAACAAGCACTCACGGATCAAATACATTGTCATCAACAATGTGTTTAAAATAAATAAGGGAAAATATAAAATTAGATTTATTTTACATGTATTATTTATTAAATAACATTTTATTCTAAAATATTCAAATCATTAAAATTAGATGATAAAATTTTATAATTATTTGACATATGATTTCAAATAAAGTCGAAATTATCTTTGTTTGGAAAATAAATTAATTAGTTAATTAATTTTGTGTGTGTGGTATTGAGAATTGAACCCAGAATTTTTTACTGAGCTAAATCCTTAGCTCTTTTTATTTTTTTGTTTTGAGACAGGGTCCCTCTAAGCTTTTCACACTTGAATTTGTCATTCTTCCTCAGCCTCCCAGAGTGCTGGAATTACAGGTATGTGCCAGCATGCCCATTTAAAAAAAATTTTTTTGTAAATAAAATGATGTGTAGAGGTAGCATTCAATATACAGGGTTTTTTTTTTTTCAACATAAAAGTATTAGCAGCAGATTTCCTGAATGATTTGTCTAGTTTTACCACATTTAGTGATTTAGGTGTGATGTTTAATATTATAAAAACGTTATTTTGCTTCCAGTTGCAACTGCAGTAGAGATTTGCTGCATAGCTCCAGAATCACGTGTTGAAAAAGCAAGAAAATGATGCCACGCACAACCGGGAAAACAACATTCAGGCTCTGTATGAAGAGGAATCTGCTGAGACCATTGATTTTTTTTTCCCCTGCTCTCAGAAGCAGTGTTCAATCCAGTGTTCTTTCTAGAGCAATGCAAGCCTACACAGCATTTGAAGTTGATCGTCTTTGACTTTGGAGACAGAAAGCAAATGATGTGCAGGAACAGTTCCTTGAGGCCAGAATAGTGTTAATCATGTGAGCAATTAAAGTCACGCTGCTTCCTGCTGAGCACTAAATCCCTGTGTTCTTTAATGTGTGTGTGTGTGTGTGTGTGTGTGTGTGCGCTAGCATGTGTTACGTCAGCTCTTTAAAGATCAAGGTTTGGATAGTCAAGTAGTGGCTCTTTGGGTTGTTCAGAGTGCATATTTATTTAAACTGTTCACTTGGAGATCAAAATGAAATCGAACTTCCTGTAGCATTTCCATGAAATACCCTTTGACAGTCTCACAATTAATGCATACTACAACCTCTGCAATGGCAATGGAGAGTCACTGTAAAGTCTTGGCAGGATAATATGTTTTTATAAGGGAAAATTATTATTATTCCTTTAGGAAACAGTGCCTTCACCAAGACTCAGAGGTTTATATCCTTGAACAAGGTAGGTGTTGCCAATTCTTTCCCTCAACAAGACTAACAAGGAACCATCTGACTATGGACACTGCAGATGGCATAAGGTTGCCCCTTACCTGCCCCTTCGTAGTACTTTGCTGTATTAATCATGTCTCTGGGAGCCCAGGAACCACCTTAAGCTGGGAGTACTGGTTAGAAAGGCAGGCTCCAGATCCCACATAGGTATGCTCAGTCAGGTTTACTGGGTTTCATGCTCTGTAGTAAGGCCTCGATCCTTAACTGTTGTACATCAGTTTGACTTGAGAAAGAACTACCTTAGCTTATTAGTAAAGTTCTGGGTGTCTACGGATGATTGACATGGAGGCCAGCAAAACAAGGGAGAAAAAGCCACCCCAGATGTGGGTGACACCAACCAATGGGTGGATTAAAAAGGAAAAGAAGGACGTTCTTTTTTTGAAGAGCTCCAGTTTTTGCCATTGCGTTTGGACATTGGTCTCTGCTTCTTTCAGCCTTCCAGTGCCAAGTCGTTATCCTTGCAGAGCAGACTTCCTCTCGTGACTTTACCATAAGCCGCAGGCCTTTGACTGCTGTTGGAGCCTCCTGTTGTCTTGTACACAGATGATTGTTTTGGATTCTTCCTCTTCAGATCCACAAGCCTGCCTAGTAAATCCCTTTGTATAATTACACGTAAATTTTATATTGATTCTGTTTCTCTGGAGAACCTTAGCTAATACAGCTTGTTAAACCATGCTTTGAAAAAAATCTCCCTAGAGCAGTGGTAATCAGCTTCTTTGTACACTCTTATCAGTAAAAATACTTAGGGCAACCAGTTTTGATACATGTGCAGTATAGTCATTTCTTTGTAAGTGGTATAAGTATACTATTGTATTAATATACTGTATAAATTCTAAAACAAACAAAACGTTTTTTAACAAAGATAAAAAATAGTTGTAAATAGTTTAACATAGTAATTAATTAAAATTTTTAATGTATCATTAATGCAAAGTATTTTCAGCTCCCACTGAAGTATTGTATATAAATAGTAAATATTAAAATGTTGCATAATAAATAGTAAATATTTATATTATAAACAAAGCTACTTTATTGAAAGCAATGTAATTTGAATTGCTTCATACTTTTAAAAAATTTGATTTAACAATGATTTCAGAATTGGGGTCCAGGTTCAGTTTATATATATTTGTTTTTTAATACTTCCCCCCTTTTTTTGTATATCCACAATAGGTTTTTGCTTTGTGGTGACCATGAGGGTTACATAAAATATCTGATAGTTATACTAGGGAAACAGATAAACTGATAATGATTTCACTGTGTTCACATAAAAAATCTACACCTTTACATCCCTCCTTATGCATTTTATGTTCTCAATGTCATAATTTATATCTCTTTATATTGTGTATCCCTTAACAAATTATTTCAGCCATTAATATTTTTAGTACTTTTTTACTTGTAACCTTTACACTAAAGATACAAGTGGTTTACACACACTATTACAGTATTAGAGCACTCTGAATTTGACTGTGTGTTTTCACCAGTGAGTGTTTTTTGTTTGGTTATTTTTTGCTGTACTGGGGATCGAGGACAAGGTCTTGCTCTGAACTATGTCCCTGACTTCATTTGGTTTTGCTAAATCACTGACTTACCCAGATTGGGCTCAGACTTGTGATCCTTCTGCTTCAGACTCTCAGAACACTTGAATTACTGGAGTGCACCATCATGTTTGGCTACCAGTGAGTTTTATATTTTCATGTCACTAATTAATATCCTTTTCTCCCATAATGCTATCATCTCTAAAAGATTTATCTCAGGATAAGTCACAGATTCACACAGAAAGGAGATTTCCGACTGCATTTACCACTTTTTTAGCTGCATTCACAAATTCTGCAAAGGGTCTCCTTCAAAGCATATGTTTAAGTTTTTTATGCTGTCAGTCTGTTCTTAGAAACTAATGAGCAAGCACTGTGTTTTTATTTTCAAAAAACAATTTTAATAACTGAAACTCTTTGAGAGATTTAAAAATAGACTTTCAAATTCTTTTTTTAAAGTGTCATGAGTTTCAATAGATAGCACAAGTTATTTTCAGAGAAAAAAACATCTCACAATGATACATTTCTAAATCACAAAGGTCTTTTAGGAGGCAGTTATTTTCTCAATTATTTGTTAAGCCATCCTTACCTGAAGGGAGAAAATGAGTGTTTTACATGTTTTTTTAAAATAACTATATGGTAGATTTCCATCAAAAGTAATCTGCTTAATAAAATGAACAAATTATTGTGCTTAAGTATGAACCTTAAGAGATTTAAAGGAATTTGAAAATTCTAAAATTCCCAAGAAATAGACAAATACTATATACCGAGAGGGTTTTTAATCATGCCAAATGCTTTGGTTTTCATTCTACAGGAATGAAGCAATCACATGTGTCAATCAAGAACTGCCTGGATTCATTGTGGGAGGGCAAAGGGCCCTGCAGGAAGACCCTCAGCCCTAAGTGAGTAGCTGCTTGACAGAATCCTTCACTGAGAGAATAAAAACAGCAGCAAGAGGTAATATTTATGGAGCTCTTAGGTGCCAGGCACTGTTCTAGAGCTTTTATGACTATCATTTCATTTAAAATTTAGCCTGAACCAGTCTGATTCTCAACCTGTTGTACAGGAGAATCTGACCTCAAGATTATGGAATCCAGCAAGTCTTTTGATGATGACTGCAGTTGTGGACATGAGGAGGTAAAATGCAGGCCTGGCCCTGGGCTTAATGATTATGGCTCAACTCTGGCTTCCTAATGAGCAGGAGAAGGACTCAAGGGACCTGGGTGTTGAGCACTGCACACCCAGGAAGCTAAGCTCTCTCCTGCAGAAGTTGCCTACTGTGATCTTGTATCTGCAAACAGACCAGGAGTTGGGCTAGTTGAAGTCACTCACTGATCTTAGGAAGCATTAATTTCCTGAGGTCTGTGGGCTTCTTGGCAGGAATTCTACATCTGGTTGCTCTGGATGTTATTTACTTCAGGATTTCTTCCTTTAATTTTGCTGACATATAGAGATATAATAGTGGCTGGGGCATTTTTTTAGACTGATTTGTGTCTTCTTGGAGGACGTCTCCTTCATGAGTCTCCAGCAAAGCATCCATTCTGTTTCAGACATTGTGCTGGATTTTTGGTCTCTAAGTTCTGTCATTGACTCTCAAGATAGAAATTTAGAGAGAAACAGGTAAGTTGATGGACAACTAATATAGTATGTCAAGATCATTTATAGGCAGACAGAAGAGTTCCAAAAGGCATCATTTGGGGTTATCTAGCTAGAGTAGGGTAGGGTAGAAAGGAGTTTTTGGAAGGTTTCATGCACTGGTTTTTCTAGTGCTTAAAAATGGATACCAAATTACTCCCTTGCTCACTTTTCCCCAGTACCCCCACCTCCTTCTTCCCAAATTGCCTTCTGTTTGTGCTCTTGTTTTCTGTCCTTCCTTCATTTAAAATAATTATTTCTGATCATCAGAAGATGCACTGTTAACAATAAACAAGAGGAAGATAAACAAATTTTTGCCAGAATTCAAAATCTTTATTGAAGATTGGAAGTTCTCTGTTTAAAATCACCAAACATTATTGTAGTCATCAACTCTAGGTACCAGAAAAGTCTCAAAACATCATGGCCTTGGACCACAGTATTTCCACCCTCCACTCAAAACTTTGTTAGTTTCCTAATGAGCATATATATAATATGGTTATAAAAGCCATATCTGTACAACAAAAAAGCCAGAGAATAAGAAAACAAAATAATAACAATAATTTCCTCCAAAATAAGGAAAAAAGCATTATACAGTGTTCTTTCACCCAGAGATTATCTCTTAATCACATTTTGATTTTCTTGAAGATAATTTGCATATATATTTATCTAAATGAGATAGAACATTGCAAGTTGTTTAACAACCTGCTTTTCTAAGGTAATATTTTCACTTTCATAAATCAAGAAGTTTTTAATCTTATCTTGGAATCCACTCATTTTCAGATTCACCAGTTACTCACTGAATGTCTTTTCACTCTAGTTCATTCAGACTACAGCCAAATCCAAAGCCACATATGGGATCTGCTTGTCTCTCCCTTCTTTCCTAATTGGTGTCATCCTTCATTTTCTTGCCATTATACATGGCCTTGACAAATGGACTGGATCAATTACCCATTAGGATGATTCATATTCTTCATCTGTCTAGATATGTTCTGTGGCAGTCATCTGATTTTTTTTCCATTCCCTTTATTTTCTATATACTAAAAGTTAGACCTGAAAGTTTGTTGGATTTGCATTACACATTTTGGTAGACTGTGTCACACACGATACTTTTCTTTTTCTTTCTTTTTTTTTTTTTTTTTTCCTGTACCAGGAATCAAACTCACAACCTCATGTCTGCCAGGCAGTCACTTAGGCCACTGAGCTAAATCCCTGGCCCTATTTTTTGAGACAGCTTCTCACTATGTAGTTCAGGTTGACCTTGAGGTCACTTTGTAGCCCAGGCTGGTCTTGAACTCACAATGATCCTCCTGCCTCAGCCTCCCAAGTGCTGGGACTAAAGGTGTGCGCCACCACACCAGGCACATGATACTTTTCATTTCACTGTGTATCACATCAGGAGACACAATGTTTGATGATCCTATTGTAAATGAAGTTGAGTTGTCACAGGATTAGAGCGATGAAAATCTGATATTTCTACATGTACTTACTCATGTCTCCTGTGGCTAGAAAGAGATCTTTGGTATTACTTTAGCACTCTGAATATTGGATTCTCCATTATTCATGCACTTAATGCTTTTAACACTAGTTGATTTTCCTCACCTGGGTCAATAATCTCATTAAGGATTGACAATTCAGTTCTTTCTTTGTTCATGGATAGCATTCTTCTGTAAAATGAAACTTTTCTTCATCATATTGGGGTTTTTTGGTTACCCTGAAAAATAGTCATGCTAGAAACCCAACATAAATATTTGCTCTTCCCATTAGATCTATATTTTTCATATAAAGAGCTTGCTTAATAACAGGCTAAATGATGGTATATTAATGTAAATGTGTTAGGGGAATGTCTTGGTTACGTTTTTTCCTTGCTGAGACAAAACACCTGACACCCAAAATTAGGGAAGGAAAGATTTATTTAGCTTATAGTTTTTGGAGGTTTCAGTCCATAATCAGCTGGCTCCAAGGCAGGGTGGCATGGCACTGGGGCAACACTGCAAAGCAGCTGCCAGAGCAAGCAGCAAGAGTAACAGGGGGAAAACAAGCCTCTTCTCCTGCCTTATAGTGTATGCAGGCCACTCCCCACTCTCTAGGGCAGATGTAGCGCTCACAAAATCTCTGTGCCCTCCTCTTGCACTGGATGAGGATATTCACAAAGTAAGAACCCTGGCTCCCTGCTGAGTCTGTTGGTTAAACTTCTAAACTTCTCAAGTTGACACAATGTATCAGTGATAACAGGGAACTTTCTCTTTTTTGAGTATAATTATATGGTTATGACTTGTCATTGTTTCAGTTTAAAAAATTGGAGTTGATTTGCTTTATATCCCTGTAAATTTTTTACTCTAAGAAGTTATAAATTGAACAACTCAGAATCAGTTGTCTTAAACTGAAGTGTTATTTACAAGAAACAGGTGAGGTTAATTGTACAATTTTATAAAGCTTTTTTTTTTTTTCCCCAGCACCAGGAATTGAACTCACAACCTCGCACCTGCCAGGACAGGCACTTAAGCTGCTGAGCTAAACTCCCGGCCCTAGTTTTTTGAGGCAGGGTCGCACTATGTAGCTCAGGCTGGTCTTGCACTCCTGTTGTAGCCCAAGCTGGCCTCAAACTCACAATGCTCCTCCTACCTCAGCCTCCCAAGTGCTGGGATTAAAGGCGTGCGCCATCACACCCAGCTTTTTATAAAGTTTTTGAAAAAATGAATAGACAGAAAAGTGAAAATTCCTTTTGTTACACATGATAAACCATTCAGCCCAGAGAAAACCATCCATCAACTGTGTTTAGTAGGCCTCAGGCTGTCAATATGACTGAAGACTAATTTACTCCTGAAAAATGGGTTTACAGAGGCTGAAAGGGAAGCACAATTTCAAGAATTGTTGGCCTGGGCCAGACATGGTGGTGCACACTTCTAATCCCTGCACTCTGGAAGGTTGAGCGAGGAGGATCACAAGTTCAAGTCCAGTCTGGGCAACTTAGTGACTTATGGAGACCCTAACTCAAAATAAAAATAAAAAGGGGAATGATCACATAGTTTAGTGTAAAAACTTTAGGTTTGATCCCCAGTACTAAAAATAAAAAAGAAACATTTACTTATACCATCATCAAGACATTTCATTTGAATAATTGTTTTTTACTTAAAAATGCCTATATTGGACATTACAATTTTCCTTGTTTTTTAAAAAATGAGTGGATAAATAACTTATTACAGGCTTCCCTGCATAGTTCATTGTACAGCCGTTAGCTTGGGAAAAACTTTATATTTGTTAGGTCACTATTCTGCCCTCTGAAAATACTAATAACAAACGCATCTGAATGTATGTGTGCTCACAGACACACACTGGAAAATATATTACTAAAGTTTAGGGTGATCAGCTGTCTTAACTTTAGTGCTGAAAGTCAAGTGTCTCAGTAATCTCTTTAGTTTGGGGCAAGAAGGACTGATGGCCACCCTCAAATTGCTAGATAAGAAAAAAAATCATATTTGATCCATGCAACAGATCTTTGATGAATCTTCATGTACTTGATCCAGAAATTAAAATAAATCTTTAATTTAGACACTAGCTGATATACCAAACTGTCAGGAAATCAATTTTTTAAGTATATAAGGATATGAATTCTAAAAAGTTAATAGGAACAAATTAAAATTCTCCAAATCTACCAGTATTAAAAGGGCCCAAGAATCTTATTGCCTGTTTTCTCTTCCAAAGAGCTAATTTGGTTGCCAGTATTTCTGAATATTCTAACCAAAGCCTAGAAAATGAAATGGAAGGAGTATATTAGTTAGCTTTCCATCATTATAGCAAATACCTGTGATAATCAACTTAAAAAGATAGAAGGCTCATTTTGACTCATGGTTATGGAGGGTGTGGTCCATGTTTAGGCAGATCTATTGCTTTGGCCTTGGTGGGGGGTGGGGGTGCCAGTGGCAATGGTGGGGTGCCTGTGGCAGAGACAAACTGCTCATCTCAGGTTTAGCAGTAAGTAGAGCAAAAGAAAGGGATGAGAGCCCCACTAATTCCTCCAAGGACACTATTTCAATGACCTGAAGACCTCCCACTAGGCCTGGACTCTTAATATTTCCACCTCCTTCCAACACTACCAAGCTAGAGACCAAGCCTTTAGCATTTTGGCACTGGAAGACACTTTAGATCCAAACTATAGCAAAGAGCAATATGTTCAGGTTATTCTTCACAACAAAATTTTATTTATACTAAGCATTATTTACTCATAAATTATTTACTCAATGTTAAGAGTGCCCTTGAGGAGCAATAGAACCTATCCTTCCACATCTAGTCAAGGCTACAGGTAAGCCCTGTAACAGCATTCTACCCCATTATATATGCTGGTCTTGAACTCACAATGATCCTCCTGCCTCAGCCTCCTGAGTGCTGGGATTACAAGCATGTGCTGCCACGCTCAGCGTCTACCCCATATATTTTTATTTACTTTTAACAAAGAGAATACTTCATTACTTTTGTTTTGCATAAAATTCTCATGCTTTTTATTTCTCATTGATGCTCGAGGTTATAAATAGCTGGAAATTATCTTTGATAAAGATTAAAGACTATTTTTATATTTTCTTTTAGTATTTTGATTCTAGATGCTTTTGATTTCTTTTTAAAGTGTATATTTTCACACTTGTAGTTATACTAGTAGCTCTTCTCCAATTCCTTGATGCATAAATTTGAGGGTATTAATCAAGCCAGATTGCAAGAAGAGATTTTTCCTCTGAGATGAAACAATTTATATTTTGTAATATGTTTTCATGTTTTAAGAATTATAGCACTTATGAAACTGATATATGTGAAGCACAAATAATATTATATAGTAACTTCTTATTGCAGGTTCTCAATAAAATTGATGTCTCAAAAAGTAAAACTATCAGTTTTATTTATCAGTTTAACAGATGCCATAGAATGCCCAAGAGGTTCTATAAGTATTGAATATTCTTGCTAGAATTTATTATTAAACTCCCTTTCTTCATCCTTGGGACAAGAGATGAGCCTATCCCAAGTGATTTCTAGTAAAAGAAAAAAAAAAAAAAAGCACTTGTCCTTTGAGCCCATAAAAGGAAAGGTGATGCATTGAGATACATATTTTAACTTTAACTTCCTTCTGGTTTTGTGTTTGGTGGGTAGTTTAGGAAGACAAATATTTTATTTAGGTGTTCAGTATTTTTAAGGTTGAAGCAGCTAAAAGAAGTTAATAGGTATTTGTTTCTTGATGCTGCTACAGAAGGATCAAAAGGCCCTATTCTCACACTTTAACGCCTTTGCAGTTCACCTGAAAGATCTCGTTAAAATCAGGTTCTAATACTGTGTGGCCCAAGGCTGCATGTTCCTAAGAAGCTCCTAGGTGGTACTGATGGACACTTTGGATAGCAAGATTGGAAAGAACTCCATTTAGCCTTCCTCTTCTTAACCTAGAAACACAAATAGCACCCAATGAGATATTTCGTTAGAGAGAAAGCTGGTGACAGGGTTGGGGAAGGTGAAAGGGGAAGGGAGAAAATGACCTTTCTGATATTATTTAGTATAGAGAAATATTTATAAAACTAACACAGAAAACTATTTCTGTAGCTCAGTAACTGGAATAAGGATCTGAAAACTACATATAATAGAAGTTTACTGGGTGTTTTATTATGAAACTTTAATCTATATAAATAGATTGTCTTCTTTTACCTCCCTCCCTTTAATGAAATTTATATTTACCCATTTCTGATCATGAAACTACCACATGAAATAAATTTTATATATAGAAATTTGATATCACACATACCATGAACCAAATAAATTTTTCTATTTTATATTAAAGTTGACATTTACATATTTTGGGCCAGGAATCAATAGTCTGTTCCACATAGTGAATATTTCAGTTTGTGATCTTTTATTAAATGGTTTAAGCAAAGAAGTAGCTTACTTCTTTCTCATATTCAGGAAGTCTATCTGACATTCCTGGATGCCAAAGGTCAATCTAGGAACCACTGTCACGTTGCTTCTTCAGTACTTAACTTACTCACATTCTTGCCAACGGGAAGGGAGTGCAGGAGATAGAATTGCATGCCTCCCCCAGCTCCTCTGTCTCTTTAATGGCCCTTCCTGGCGGTTACCCAAGTGTCTCTGCTTGCATCCCATAGATCACATTTGATCACATCACCACACTTGGAAGAGAAGGCTGGAAACTCATCTTTATTCCAGATGGCCAGGTAGCCATCTAAAAATTGAGGGCACCATTACTATGGAAGACCAATCAGCAAGCTGTGATCTACAAGTCAAATTTGGTCCACTGCCTATTTTTGTAAACAAAGTTTTGTTAGGACATAACCACGTTCATTCATTTATGTAATATTTTTGGCCACAATTGTCATAGAGTACAATTGCAAAAGAGATCATACAGCTTTCAAAGCCTAAAGTATTTTCTGTCTTTATGAAAATTTTCTATGCAGTTTTACCCAACTCTTTCATCTCTAGCCAAGTTGATTTACAAAATCCAGCAATCTCCATAAAATGCTAAGAAACAGGACCTCCATTACAGTTGCATTTATCCTGGTACAGGATATTAGGGAGGCCATTTAAATACATTACAAAGATCATCGCAGATATCACTATATTTTTTCTTTGAGGCAGGAAGATCACACGTTCAAGCCCAGCTTGCACAACTTAGCTAGACCTTATCTCAAAATGAAAAAATAAAAAGCTTGGAAAAAACCCAGTGTGAAGACCCTGAGTTCAATTCTCAATGCCATGTACATACACACAAAAGTTTTAATTGTCATACATTTGGGTTATGTATCAGCTGGGACTTAATTGATGCAAACAGAGTTTACTCTAGCTAGTTAAGCAGAAAGGGATTTATTATGGGACATTAAATGATGTATAAAATTATTAAGAGTTCAAGAGTAGGGAAAGAGAGGTGCTAAAAGGTAAATAATTTGCTAGTTTTCAAAATAACTCTAAGTACACCAGAAGAATTTCTATGCCTTCCCTGGTACTAGCTCCAGAACTGAATATCACCCCAGGATGCCAACTATCAGAAAGCGCCACGATGAACAGGCTGCCACTACTGCTGGCTCCAGAGCTATGATCCACAGAGACAGAATCAATGGCCCATACTGTGCCTGTGACACCCATGGCATTTTTGTGTCACCCCCGGAATAGCTGCTAATGCTGGTGCAAGATGCTTGAAATCTTTCCAGGCTGGTGCTTGCCAAATAAAACAGCAAAATACACAAGCAAAGTGTTGTGGTTTGGTCCCAAGCCTGTGGTGCGACTAGGAGATGGTGAAACCTTAGGAGGTGGGGCTGAGTGGAAGGAAGTTAGGTCATAAAGGGGTTGTGCCCTTGAAGGGGATGTTGGGACTCTGGTTGTCTGTCTCTTCCTGTCTCTCTTTCTGTGTCTGTGTCTCTGCCTCTGTCTCTGTCTCTTGTCTCTCGCTCTCTGTCTCCTTCTTAGCTGCTATGAGGTAAACAGATTTACTCCACCACTTCACCATGATATGTTGCCTGGCCAAAAGCCCAAAAGTAATAGGGCCAAATAACCATGGACTGAAACCTCTGCAACTGTGAGCCAAAATAAACCTTTCCTCTATTTCAGTTGTTTATCTTAAATGTTTTTCACAGTGATAGAAAGCTGACTAACCCACAAGGCCTTTACCTTACCTCTACATGCTAGATCTCATGGTAGTGTGTCTGATTCATCAAATCAAGTCTAAATTTATATATAAAAGTCTAATTTGTTCAGAATCTAAGTTGAAAAGGAGTTTTGGAAATGTAGAAATGAGTTTTTCAACTTTTGTGGCCTAAGAAGACAGACAGGAAAAGGATGAAATGGATGATGGACAACAATATTTCCACATATCAATTTCACGTCCACATATGTGATGATGTCTTTTCTTTGATTCTGAAAAGGCAGTGTGTCACTGTCATCAAAGATTTCTCTCAAATGGGATAGAAGAAGGGAGGAAAGAAGGGAATTGAAATACATTATATATATGTACCAGTCTAGGCAAACATGGATTAAAAGTCCAAAATAATTCCTTTCCATTTGGTCCAACCATGAAAGTTTTGCACCATCAGAAGGAAACCAAAATCAGTCAGTTTTAGATTTGAAATCTGTTTCTCTTTAATTATTAGATTGGTGCCTTCACACATTTTTTTTTTTTTGGCAAAAAAACCCTCTCTTCAAATAAAATATCCCTAGGGAATAGTATGCGCAAGTGAATGCATACATAACTGCAGGGCTAAGGCCGTGTGGCAGAAATAGTGTGTACTTTGTGTATCCCAGGTGCCCCTTTATGTCTCTCAGACTGCCATGAAGTTAGTTGGACACAGTGCTGACTACATTCTGGTCACTTGTAAGCCCTAAGTCCTCTCTGGACCCTCCATTTCTGCTTTCCCTACTGTGGCATGGAGTGCATGGAGTCTGTAATGATACAGTGGCATTTAGCCATGGTGGCAGCTCTGCCTGTATTTACCAGATGAAGGAGTAGGCCCTTTGACTTGCACTGGGTGTTTATGGAATGAGAAATAACATTTGTGTGTTGAAACCACTGTCATTGTATGTGACTGCCACATCCATAGCCCATCTCTGCAGACAAATCTGGGTCACCAAGTTCCAACTGGTCACCACCTCCAACTTTTCCAACCTTGGCCTCTTTCTGCTTCTCTTTCCCTCCCTGCTTTCTTCCCACCTTTTAAGGCAACCCCACAGAGCTCTGTCTAGAGAGCAATGCATTAGGCTTTTAAAGTGCCTTTCCCTCCAGTTTTGGAAGGTAGAAAACTGTGTGAGAAGTGAGTATTAGAGTTGCACATGAGCCCGGGAATGACAGATATTTGTTCTGTCATTGAGGATGGAGAATCTCTCATCACACTTCATTGGGAAAACCCTGGATTTATATATAGCACTTCCACTGCTTGGAAAGAGTATAAAAATTATTGTTTACAGACATTTAAATTATTACATAGAGAGTCCAGTCTATTTTTTCTGGAAAGAACACTCTGTCAAACTGATATAATTTGAATCTGACTTTTCCATAAAACGGTGTTAAAATGGGAACTCAGGATGCTGACCAAGAGCCCAACTTCTGAAATAAAAATTATTCTAGCTACTATGTTTAATCAACTAGAAATAGAATATGTGATTAACATATAGAAATAAACTCATGTTATTCAAATGAATTAGAAGATGCATTCACCAGTCATAGAACATTTTATTTAGTAAGGAACATTATCATAATACACTATAAAGAATTGCAACAAAGAGGTTACAAAATTTAGAAGAATGTATTTGAGAAAAAAATTACTGAACTTTCTTGGCCCTACATGCTTGGCATGGAGCACTCATAATTTGATAAAATTTCTCCTTCACACAATGTTACCTGTGGAGGACCACCTATATGATGCTCCTTGAACAAGGAGCAATTATCTCCACTTCGGCTAAACCTGGCCCTATCTCCCTGTACTGATACACACAGAGCTGGCTAGACCATTTCCTTTTACTGTCAATTGACTCTAAGCAATGTAGATAGGCTAGCTGAGGTGCTGATGCATGATCTTTGAAGCTAGGTGACAGTCACTATTTCCCCACCCCATGACTCCCATCAAACCATGGTTGAGCCCAGTGGGACGTAGAGCCACTGCTCCAGGGCTGTCAACTGGATTTGAGCCCCAAAATAAGAGGCTATGACTTCTTAGGGCAGAAAAGTTTGCACATCAGAACTGAAGAACCACCGCCTAAACGTTAAACGTTGCCCCCGTGCACCGACGGAGGACCTACCGGCTCCCAAGGAGAAACAGCAAGGAAGCAATGCAGCCACCACCCATTGTGCACTGGTGGAGGCCATACTGGCTGGGGAGAAGCAGCAGGGAAGCCATGCAGCCTCCCTGTGTGCTGGCAGAGGCCCTGTTGGCCAGGGAGAAACAGCAAGGAAGCCACCTCCGCCTCCCACCTCCTCCTCACTCGTGAGCAGCCAGACACGACACAGGCTGAGATGATAATAACTGAAGTAGGGAAGCAACCTGACATTTACTTTATTTGATCGACTTTGCAGGCCTGGGGCCAGTGGTCTGGGCAACTGTTTAGGGGATAACGATATGTAATATAGTAATGATTGTGGATTTCCTACTGTCTTATTATTGTTTTGTTTTGTTTCATTTTACTGTTCTGTTTTACTCCCTTTAAAATAAAAAAACATAAAATGCTACCTCAGTTGTATTATGCAGATTGGTCTTTCTGTATATCATTCTTTGTGCATATTGCGAAAGTGCTTTCAGGCCTCCTACGTAGCTCAGCTAACAGTACTCACGTATTTCCCGCCATTCTCACAGTCACTCATCCTCAAGCTACTCCCTTCATCACAAAATAGTAAAATCAGGGTTAGACCCTGAGTTGAGGCCTTTGTTCCGATGGATCTTCATCCTGGCCAGACTTAGGACCCGTTGGTCCCCCATAATTATCAATATGCCTTAGTGTTTTTATTCTTGCTGTGGGTTGCACTGGAAGTGGTTGATTGGAATTAACTTGTAAGAATCCCAATAACATTTCCATGGGATTTACAAATATAAACTTATGGAACCACAGTGAGGACAGGAAAGGGATCTCTATAATTACCTTGTAATAATTATACACATCAAAGATCACGTGGTTGATCACTAGAAACATTGGGTATTGGATTGCTTCTGTCAACCTCTCTGAGATCTATGCTTGTTCATGCAAATCTTTTTTTTATTTTTGGTACCAAGAATCAAACTTCCCAGGCAGGCACTGTGCTATTAAGCTATATGCCCGGCCCCTGTTCATACAGATCTTTAGGGTCAGGAGCAACAGGTGAAGGGATTGCATGGGACTTTGCTTTTACAAAGCCAAATTCTAATCCATTCAGGCACTTGGAAATGCCACTTCCTCAGGTCCATCTTCCCTTCCACCTGATCTAAAATAGTGATGCCCTCCTCCCTGCTATGCTGCAAGTCTTGTTTTTCTTTACTTTCTTCATAACAGTCACTGAAACCATCTTGATATAATCCCTTTTCTCCACTAGCATGAAAGCTCCTGAGAGGATTGGTTTTGCTTAACAGCACTGTATTCTCAGCAAATAGGATATTGCCTGATATATAGCAGGGACTCAGTATTTTTAGGTTTCCCTGGAGACTTATTCTTAAAAATTGCCAGAGATATACACTTCTTTCAGATGCATTCTCCTGCTGTTATCCAGGATCTCACTGCTGAGGCATGTTCCCCATTCTTTTGAGTAGGTCTCTGTCTTTCAGTCATCCTCTGCCCTTGGGCTTCTCAGGTTTTTCACCCTTTAGTGAAATACGAAAACTACGTGAGGCTGGCATGAAGTATTTCCCTTCCCACTGGTCTCTTAGGCTGCAGTAAAACCTCAAGCAGTGCTCCTACAAAATCAGTAGTGTCCTCTTCTCCCTGGGGGATATGTTCCAAAATCCCCCAAGTGGAAGTTGGAAACTACCAAATAGTACCATTACTATAATTACTGTGGTTTTTTCCCATACAAGCATACCTCTGATGAAGTTTACTCATAAACTAGACACAACAAGAGATTACCAACAACAACAACAAAAGGAAACAATTATAAAAATATGTTGCAATGAAAGTTATTTAAAAATTATGAATTGTTTGTTTCTGGAATTTTCAGGTTAATAATTTTAGATTGCAGCTGACTGTGGGTAACTGTAACAGTGGAGTGCCAAATCACAGCTAAGAGGGGTCTCCTGAGGTTTTTCTTGAAGCCAGGCCTTATTAAACACACTGCCCCGACACATCTCAGAGTGGCTGCTCTCCTCGTTCCTTGATGGAAGCAGGAAACAATTTTCCTCTTGACTTTTAGAAATGGTAGGGCTCCCAGAAGCAAAACTTATGAAAGTCCTTCTCATTTTCCTAAAGCCCGGGCTGCTCTGGAGTTTTTAACTCTCACACTTATTCCCACGGAGCCTCCAGCAATTCATCGTTTATAATTTAGGGTGTCCTACTCTGGAACTGGTTCCTATGGAGTTTCCACTCTGAGTTTCTTTCCCAGCATGTTCTGCTTCTCTGTATCCACCTCACTGTTGCCCCAGTTTGCCGGGTGATCTCAGTTGTCTGATGAGTCTAAGAAGAGAGCTATGCATTTCCATTTTGTTTAGTTTTTTATGTGATGAGAAAGGTAAAGTCCAAGCTCCATGTATGCTGCTGAAATTGGATATCCTGAAACATTTTTCACAAATAGGCAAATAAATGCTGTAAAGACAGTGCAGCTATCTTACTTGCCCTGATTTTGAAACTCTGAACTCCATTTTAATCAATCACAACATTATCTGTATGGGAAGAGATGAGTTTTTATACCAGAGAGTAGTACTTCTAATATATAATGATGATCCTCAATGGTTGAATGTTTTACTACAATGGATTGTGAGCTATATATATTTATATGTTGATACACATATATATATAGTTATATATGCTTTATTGCTACATATGCTATATATATGTTATATTATGTATGCTGTACATATGTATTGTGTTATATATAATGTTATAGTTTTATATACCTAAGTATATTGTTATACATGTGTCATATATATATATGTATATGTTATATTAACCATTGATCAATAGTTTGCCAGATTGAAACAACATTGTCTAAGTGTATGATGTAGGCTACACTGCAATAACAGATATATCCTTCCATCACTGGTTCAGATATAATATAAACACACACTTCTCAAACAGACTCCTGACTCCTGGAAAATGGTTGCCCAGGTTGGATGGATGCTCTTGTTGGAATCTTTTTTTTTTTTTTTTTTTTTGGTACCAGGAATTGAACTCAGGACCTTGCTCTTGCCAGGCAGGCACTTATGCTGCTAAGCTGTCTCTGGCCCATCTAGTTAGGATCTTAATTGTCTCCCAGGGACCCATATGGTCCCCAGAGTAGCACTATGGGAAGTGGTGGAACCTTTAAGAAGAGAAACCCCTTAGAGGTTCTTTAGATACCTGGGGGTGTTTCCCAAAGGGGATTATGGGGCTGCAGTTCTTCCTGTCTGGTTTGCTTCCTGGCTATGAAGTGAGCAGGTTTGGTCTACCACATACTCCTGCAACAATGTATTGCCTCACCACAGGCCCCAAAGCAAGAAGGTCAACTGATCATGCACTGAAACTAAAAACTTTGAACCAAAATACATCCTTTCTCTTTATATGTTGATTATTTAGGTATTTGTTCAAGTGATGGAAAATTGACTCACACAGTTGGCAAAAGATCAAGTAGGAACCCGAGTTCTTGCTGTGCTGTTGTTCCTATTCAAATGCTTGAAAATGGTTCAGTTCCTTGTCCCCAATTTAATATGCAAGAAAGAAATACTGAGAAAACCTAGAGAACAAGCATTTTCTTCTAAGTATCTAGTGAAGAACTGGGTTGAGAAATTTAATCTCCAGTTGTGTGACAAGGTAAGTGTCAATGGGCAATCTTCAACACTGTATGACTCCAAGTATGTAAAGAGTTGTCATGCCTAGAAATTTTACAATGCATTTTGAAATTTTGTGAAGAGCAGAACACAGGTGATACGATAATTAGCAACTTTCTATTCTTTTAAGTATAAATTCAAATGACAATCTTACATTAAATACTTAGAAGTCACAAAGGAAAGTAAATCCTTTGTGATTTTGTTGAGTTTTAAAGAATAATCAGTATGACACTGATTGTTTGGATAGGGAGGTCTGTGTTCCAAAGGAAATGTGTGGATGGGTCTGTGTGTGTGTATGTGTGTAGGGGAAGCGATCACCTGCATCAGTTTTATCAGTGTCCCAGTTAAGAAATATATATTCTAGCAGCCAAAAAGAGTGGCAAGGAATTTTAATATCTTATATGCATTTCTCAAGAAACAGAGTTTCAGTTGTATAATTTGCAACAGGACTTTTAAAAGTACCATCTCCCTTCCACAGTTCTTTCAAATTCCAAAAGTGTTCCAGAGTCTCCCCAGACTTCCCCAAATTCTGTCAGTCTAGCTCTTCTGATTCTTATCCCCACCTCAAACTCTTTCTTAGTTATGTCCATTTAGACTCTGACTTCTTTTTGTAGTTTCATTTCTCCTTTGCTCTTTACCTGGATTCCCTACAAGAAAGAACCCAGTAGTGACCCAGAAAGCTAAAATCTTTCTGTTTTCTTCTTGTACCTCTGGCTCAGCTGCTCTTTGTTTTCTTATTTGTATTATGAAAATACTAACAGCAAGACTAGAATGGTGGGTGCAGGGATGAGGGAGGTTCACATACTTACACATTAAAATGTCTTGTTCCCATCGCACATATATCCTTAAGCACTCAAGTGAGGATAATGTGGGCTGCCATAACTCCACAACAGATGGAAAATCTCTCAGTTTAAAAATACTCACAAAGCTGGATTTAGACAGATGTTCCACCTGAAGGCAGAGTGAACAAATTAATGCTCACAGTGGACTACAAAACTCCAATCTATAAAGTGAAAAGGGAAGGGGAGGAAACCAGAAATTATTGAGCACTTACTCAAGTCCTGTGTTAAGCTCTTTAAACAATATCATGATATTTAAAACCCCCAATAACCCTCAGATCAGCGTTCTCAGCTTGAGGATCTATAGACAACAGATTCAGTAGTGTATGAGTGGTAAGAATTTAAAATGCTCTGTCTCAACTCAAAAATAATGTGAACGTGATTAGCATGAGCAGATCCTGGCTCATTAGGGAGATTATTTTTAAACCAAGAGTCACTCACACTAGCCCCGTGCTACTTTCATTGAAATGGGTTAATGAGAAAGGGGCAAGGGCAGGACTTAATATATCAATGGCACATGTGTGCCGAGGAGAGGCCAAAAGATCCAGTAATGTGTGAGATTAGTGTTAGCTTTGCATGCATTCAAATGTAGAATAAGGTTAGGGATGTGAGTCATCAGCTGGCATGTGATAGTAAAGTCATATTCGAAAGAAGACGTGTGAAACAGTATCATTTTCATACTTTGACCTATGATTTGGTATAAGCAAGACAACATCATCATTTGTATTAAAGTACCTTTATAAATTTGCTGATATACAGCAGTGTGATAAATTATATTATTCTTTCCAATTCTTCATTCCTTATCATAGTAATATACAACCAAGCCCTTTGTCTTGTGATTTTGTTGTAAGACTTATTAGAGAGGAAAGAAAAGCTAGGAAAAATAACAAAACAAACAAACAGACCAAAAAAAAAAAAAAACCCTGTTTTACGTGACAGTAAAATGTTCAGTAGAACTTTTGCTTTTGTTTGCGCAGAGGACAAAAGTGTGTCTAATGAACCTGCGGCAGTGGCCGAGGAGCTCGGGTCAGAGGGTTGCAAATGTGAGCAGCCTGCAGCTCCCTGCATCTGAAAAAGGTAGGACAAGAGGTAAGCTTAGAAAAGGATTGGCTGGTTTGCAAGCAAAATTCCTAAGGAATGTGGGAGCCTGGGAATTCCAGAAGCTGTAGACCTGATAAATGAATCTATTTTGCACTTCTAATCAGTAAAAGATGAAATTGAAAAATACCTTTGCATTTGGAAGACCTCTGAAAACAGTCTCAGGCAAGTGAGGAAATCCAGGCATGAACTCATGAAGACAAAGCTAACAGCAGATATTTTTATCTGGTCAAAATGACTTTCAGGAAATTGGTTTAGTGATCTCCCTGATGTCTGGTGAATCGGAAGAACTTTTAGTTAAGTGTGGAGGGAAAGACACACACCTTACAACGATTTAGTGTGGCTTTTGGCACATGGAATTATCTGTAATTAACTGCATTGAAACCCGAGAGGTTTGGGAAAGATCTGTGCTTGCAAACATGCTGCTGGGCTAGATTAAAAGAGAGTGACTTCCAGATGAAAGTAAGAACTCTAGGTTCCTACTCCTCACAGGTAGAAAGTAGGAAAAGAGCTACTCTCACCCTTTCCAACAGCATCTGCAGAGGGACCCAGGAAGGAGAATGAAAAAGGAAGGCTGTGCTGGGATGGAGCTGGGCCATGACAGACAGACAGACATGACAGACAGTGGGATGGACTTACTCCCAGGAAGCTGCCTGGGGCCTAAGAAGTCACACATGCATACCCATGGTGATAGCAGCACAACCTGTAACAGCCAAATCTTGGAAGCAGCCTGCATGGCCATCAGCTGATGGACGGATAAAGAAAATGTGGCGTATATCCAGAATGGTCCTACTTTGGCGTAACAAAGGATGAACTTGAGTTATTTGTCGGAAAATGGATGCAACTTGAGACCATAATGTTAAGTGAACTAAATCACTTAAGCAAAGTATCATTTGATTTCTCTTATATGAGAAACCCAAAGTATAAATAAAGAGCAAAATAAAAATTAGGTAAAAGGAAAAAAAGAGCTAGATCTTTTGCAAATGAGAAGAGGACCTGGATATGGGGGGACAGGAGGAGAGGGGAAGGGAAAATAAAAAGAATCAAAGTATGTTACATACATATATCAGCTCTCTACAATGAATGCAATCTTTATGTGCTGCAAATACCACATACTATTGAAAATACAAATTGAGAAAAAAAGCTATGCTCCCTGCCCAGTAGGAGAACTGCCCCATATTTTCAGAGTGGGATTTCAGAATTCCTGTGGCCCAGCATCCACCATATGCTTCCCAGGTTTCTGCTTTTTGTTTTGTTGTTAAAAGTTTTATTAGTTCATGTTTGCAGTACATAATGACTACATCCACTGTGGGGATTTGGTACTTGTATACAACACATCCTAATTCTTTTCACATCCTCCATTTGGTCCTTAACCTTATTTTAGCTTTATGTATTGTAGTATAAAGTGACAGATTCTTCATCTTTTTAGTTTATGAATGTCCAGACCAAGAAGAGCCATACTTGGTCCCAGTGTGGAGCACAAGATCCTGAATGCTGAGCCTGTGCTACAACTGTAGCTGGATTTTGGTGGTCCTGAGGGACAGGGGTGTGCATTGCGTATGGGAGCAAAGTGAAGCACTGTGATCCAAGGGAGAGTGTGGTAGATTAAACTGTTGCTCCCACTTCTTCCCCGGCTACAGATTTTCACCTCTGCACCCTTTGACATGAAATTTTGCAGTACCTTCACCAGTGGTAAGCATTTTACTTTCCTGCCCCATTGAGGTTGAGCTTGGCAGGGATACTAGTAAATGCCTTACAAGAAAATACTCAGAAAGTGTATTCCTGATTTGATTTGGGCCTGCCAGGTCTGTGATACATAATTAAGAACAATACCAACCCACCATGCCTCATGTAGTCTCTTCTCCTAGAAAGAACACACAGTATGCATAACCCAATCTACTGGCAAACTGGTGCCAAGCCTCACCTTGTCCAGCTGAGATCAGTCCTTCTCCACCATGAATGTGAAACACAAGTATTTGCAAGTTACTAAGGTTTCTGACGTTGTCAGTTCTATAGCAGTATTTTCATAGCAGTTGACTAGTATTTGAGAATTGTAAGAGGTCTGGTGATGTAGGTTGTATGCTTATGTAATAAGTGTGAGGCCCTGGGCTCTATCCCCAGAAGAACAAAAAGAAAAGTATGAGCATAAAGGATGCATATGAATGCTACATTTATAGAGAGTTCATCAACATTAAATTAGGGAACATTTTGAGTCAACCCTAGCGCCCTATTTAAAAAAAATCCACAAATTCATCATCTTGCTTTGCGTAGCTCAGATGAAGACATGTTGTGGGTGAGGACACAGCCACTGCACCTGATGTGTCCTGTTTGCTTTCAGTGTATTTTTCTGCTTGTACATTGCCATTTCTTTTCATTAATTTTCAGTAGCTTCCCTTTTGTCTGGATGAAAACTAAATTAAAATCCTATATAAGAGCATACAGAGATCAAAGGAAAGAGAAAAAAATAAAAGAAAGAAAAAGAAACGACGAAGAAAAGACATAAACTGCCAAATTTTGATGATGAAACCTGGCAGAGGAACTATAAGCAAAGCTGTCAGTGTCCAAATCCTTTCAGAGTTTTTCCCCCATCAAAGGACCGACACACAAAGCTCGTGTGTTTCCACTATTAGCAGGCAAAGGCTTTCAAAGTCCTTCAGAAACCAGTGCCCATCCACCAATAAGATTGATGCTAACATCAAAGTATGCAGCCTGGAGGAGAGAAAAAAAGCGGGGGTGGGGGGGAGCTCTGGAAGATTCTGGAGAATTAGACCTGGAAGGAAAACACTGTTGGAAATTAAAGTCCAGATTACAAAACACGTAGAGTCTTTTAATGTTCAGGAGAGCTTTTTCTTGTTTAAGGTTTCCTCATTGGAGAATAATATGAGTGGTTTCAGATGTTAATCCCATCATGGAGGGGAGGAAAAACCCTCCGGAGTACTATTTTTTCATGTGGCTCAGTGTTAACAGGCCCTTTAAAGCTGGAAGAAACTCGTAAGCTCCCTGGGGTAGGTTTCAAGAAGTGTCCCTAGGACGTGCCGCTCAGAACCCTGTCATCAGTCTGGGCAGGGCGAGGGCTTCCTACTCCCTTAGATGAAGACAGACCCTGATCAATCATGACTTCGCAGCCCAATTCCTCCCTGTCTGTCTGTTTGTCTGTCTTGCTGGGCTGTGGTCACTCAAGTGCCTGCACAGAACCAGTCCATGAGAATGTGGTTTTCATCAGCCTTCCTTCCTCCAAGGGTGTTGTGCAGCATTGAGAAGAAAAGGGAAAACGAATAGAAAAATGAGCTTACATCTTTTCTTAGGTCACCCATGGTATGGCACCATGTGTAAGTACCAGAGTTTAATTATTTCTCTGTCAACTTGTGTGTGGGTTACTTCCTCTTAAATTCCTACTACAGATGATGTTGAAATAAGAAACTGTGCATATATAAATTTTCACTCCAAAAATTTTCTGCAGGAATGATTCCTGGAAGTGGTACACTTGGTTAGACTTTGCACATTTAAATTTTAGATGCTACCTAACTATCCTTCAAAAAGTTTACCAGTTTACGATTACATCAAGAATAATTTTTTTTCAAAATTTCTTTGTACTTTTGTGTAGGTAATCATACTGATATAGGAAAAATGATCCCAGACCTCCAAATGATATGGAGGAATGAAACTCTCAACCTATTATACGTCTGGCACGAGTTCGTGTTTTCTAAAAATCGAAGAATGAATTTTAGGAACAACGGAGGGTAAGAGCAGAATATATTTATTGAGGGAAAGAAAGCTTCTGTCTGAGGGACAGAAGGGGGCCCGAGCAGGTTGTCAGGGACTCTCTCATTTTTAGGGACCTTTATAGAATAAAATCATGATAGAGAAAACTGGGAATTTGTAAGGCAGATGGGCATAAGGTGGGAAATAACCATGGTTAACCAATAAGATTAGTGGCCCAGGTAAAATTGATTAAATCAAGGACAAATGAGGAAAGGAGTCACGTAGTAAGCGGGAATGCTTAACAGTAGTGATTCTTCCTGTAGGGGGTTGGAATGCTGACTCCCAACTTCTTTAGGGTGATAGAGAACTATTTAGAATATCAATCTTTAGGATATGGGTGCACTTGTTCTGTCTTTTGTCTTGATATCTGGCCCACAGCAGGAGGTCTCCTCAGAGGTTACAAGGTATCTGAACTTCTGCACTGGTTCCTTTGAGGGCCCAGCCCTGTCTGACTGCCTATAATATTTTGTCTAACTCAGTTTTCCTGTAACAATACCATTTATAAAGACGTCTTTTTCATACTTCCCTGGTAGATTTTATGCATTTATTTTCTTTACCACTCCATTCACAGTACTAGGATCTCCAATCAAACATTAACAGAAGGGCAGTATCAAGCATCTTTGTCCATGTCTTACTTTTATTGGTACTATTTCTATAGATTCACCTGTAAATATAATGTTTACTGTGGACTTCTTATAAATATCTTTTATTACATTAAAAGAATTGTTTAAATCAGATACACAAGCTTAAATATTGCATGGTTTCTCCTATATGAGAAGCCCAAAGTATAGATAATTTAAGAAGCAAAATAAAAGATAGATAATAGGAAACAGGGAGATAGATCTCTTGTGAATGAAAAATGGACCAAGCAATGGAGGGAGAAGAAAGGAGCAGAGAGAAGGGAACATTAAAAAGTATTAAAATGTTGGAAGAGAATAAGAAGTCACCAAGAAGTAAGCCCTCTCTGTGAATTGGCACCATGTGTAGGCCACTGGGGGGAGAGCCAGATGCCAGCCCCCTCCGGTGTGTGGGCTGGAAAACAAGAAGAGCCAACCACCCCCACCCCACTCCAGCTGTAAGCGACCAGCTGATCCGGAGAAACACAGGCTGCAATGATGGCTAATGAGGTGGAATACAATTTAATGTTTGTAGTGTTTAAGTGTTTCACTGATTTTGCAGGTCTAAAGCCAGTGGTCTGCTCATCTATTCAGAGGATGGTAATACATAGTGCAGCATCTATGGGGATCTCCTTCTGAAGGTGGTAGCCATTATTCATTTCATGAGGTGGAATACAATTCAATGTTTGTAGTGTTTAAGTGTTTCACTGACTTTGCAAGTCTAAAGCCAGTGGTCTGGTCATCTATTCAGAGGCTGGTAATACATAGTATAGCATCTATGGGGATCTCCTTCTGAAGGTGGTAGCCATTATTCATTTCCTACTGTCTTGTTTTGAAGTCCTGTATCATTTTCATTGTTTTGTTGGGTTGGGTTTTGTTTTGTTTGATTTTGTTGTATCTGATAGCATGGGCAGCTATTTCAAAAATAACAAGATACATTATGGTAGCCATTTTGGATGTACTATTATCTTGTTTTGAAGTCTTTTATTGCATTCACTGTTGTGTTTTTTATTGGTTCCATTCTATTCTGTTTTGTTTGATTTTTACTATGTCTGAAGGTATCTGCAGTTGTTCTGAAGACAGCAGGAGGCATTATGGTAACCATTGTTGATTTCCTATTGTTTTGAAGTCCTGTGTCACTTAGACTGGTTTGTTTTGATTGGCTTTATTCTGTTTTGTTTTGCTTGGTTGTGCTCTCTTTAAAAAAAAAAAAAAGATGTTTTATATACACGAATCAATTCCCCGCAATGAATGTAATCATTATGTACTGCAAACATGCACTGATTGAAAAAGAACTGTTTCAGACTAAATGCTTTGATCACTCCAAAATACATATGTTGACATCTTAACACCAAATGTGATGGTATTTGGAGATGGAGCCTTTGGTAGATAATGAGGTTTAGACAAGGTTAAGTGTAGGATTCCTACAATGGTATTAGTGCCCCTTTGAGAAGAAAGAGTCTTCTCCATCTGTGTTGTAACCATCTGTCCTCTCTTTTTACGATCATGCCTTGCTTCACAACAGAAACATGTGCTGAGAAATGTTCTGTTTGGCTATCACAATGTGCACCTATATAGAACTCTATGGTATAACATATTACACACCTAAGCATGTGGATGTGGTGTAGCCTGTTGCTTCTAGGGCCACGATGAACAAAACAATGCAAGATTAAATTAAGCACAAGAAAAAACAATGCAATTCAGAGACACAGTTTAACAAATGTATGGGGCTATGGCTAACAGCACACTGTAAGCATAAACTTTTTTTTAATAAGTAAAGAAAGTACACTCTAAAACAATGACAAAAAGTACAGTACAGTGCAGATATAAATCAGGGACATAGTACTTATTTGTCAAGTATCATATGCTGAATGCAACCGTGGGTGGTATGCTTTTATATGACTGCAGTGCAGTAAGTTTGTTTACACCAGCACCACACAGATATGTTTATGGTGGATACAACATCACCAGGTGATAAGAGTTTTACAGGCCTATTATAATCTTACAGACCCACAACTGTACGTATGGTCCATACTTGACCGAAATGTTATTATGTGATACTTGACTGTATTTCCAAAAAATGCTCTGTTGTGTTGATGTACTACATTTTGTTTATTCATTCATCAGTGAATTGACATTTGCAATGTTTATATACTTTTAGTTATAGTGAATACTGCTGCAATATCTCTGGGGTTTTAAGAAGGTTTGGGACCAGAGATGGGAAGATTATTAGATTCCTCCTGGCCTGCTCCATTCTCCTACTCTCCCAAATGGACTTGGCTTCTTTCATTTTCTCTTCTCATAAAAGTCTCTTTATGGCTGAGCTACTTTCTGTGTCTCACTGTTGACACTTCCATTGTACCCTGGGTGGGGGGATCCCTGTCACTGGTGAAAAGCACCTCCTTTCTGTAGAAATTTGATGCTTTTCTTTCTGTATCTTCTCCTCCTCTATACCCTGGCTTCCCTTTCCTGGGGTGAGTAGTGCTACTAGAAAAGCTTAGAATTTCCTGACTTGCTCCTTTCTTCTTCCCACCTCCCCACTGCTTGGGGGTGGAGAGTTAGGAGCTAATGCAAGCCACTTGCTGGTCTCTCCCTCACCCTGCCTGCCACTTTGCAAGCACTGTGATGGGAAGTTGACCTTCTCTCTGAATTCGGCGTGCCACACCCCATCCCCTGCCATTTTTACATGTTTTTACTCATTTCATTAGTTTTAAGGAGAAAGCTATTTTGTAGCTTATTTTCAATCTTTCCAGGATAATCTCCAGGTGATTCTCCCAAACTGATCACTATCTACTTAATTATCTATTGATTGACTATAGCATGATTTATTTAAGAACTTGTCCCTACTTTTGAACATTGAACTCTATTTTATCTATTTATAAATAATGTTGGGAAAAGCATATTTTACAAACCTTTATTTATTTATTTATTTATTGGAGAGAAATTTCTTAAACCAAACTACCAGATATATAACTACCCAACTGAAGGATAAGATAAGGATAAGAAGTTTTAAGGTCCTTAAAACTTCCATCTCAAATTGTGTCCAAGAATGATTGTTCTAATTTGCATGCCTGTCAGTATGGAGTAAGCATGCCTCTTCGACAGAATCCTTGCTTTGAGAAACACAAATTAATAAAATAAACAACTAACTTTTCATTTGTAGAGTTTATAGTACTAATACTTAAAAGAATGCAGAGCTTTCTCTTTTTTTGTGTCCCGAATCTTTCTTTTGTTTCTGTAATTAATCTGATCCAGTGAAAACACAGTTTTAATATTTATGTAGAAATTTATCTTCTGTATTAGAAAACTTCAAATTAATAATAAAATAATTTACAAATAATTACCAATATGAAATTTTATAGAATAATATCTCAAAGTTGATTTTCAAATCACTAAGTGGCTATTTTAAAGCAATATTGAAAATATTACTCATAAATATCAAGAAGCCATTTAAAGCATCTTTCCAAAGTTAAAAAGTTGTATCTGGTTACTTGGAACAAGATTCAGGCCAAATTATGGGTGATAAAATGTGTGGGAATCAATTTTACTTGTGTTTGAATATCAATGAAATTCATTTCCAGAAACACATAGCTGATATTGAGCAGACCAAGGAAATGTGGTATCATTTTTAGGAAGATGCCAGACTCCTTATTTTAATGCCATTGTCCAAGATATCTATTTTGCTATGTAAAATTAGGTAAACAAAGCATACAAAATTTAATAGAACAATAGCTCAAAGTTAATTTTCAAGTTATTATGGTATTTAAGAATATAGCAAGTATGGTTAAGAAATATATTTTAATAATTGACTCATGTTGTTATAGTTTTGGTCTAAGATGTCCCCCATGTTTGGAAGGAGATGGAATTGTGGAGGCACTATACTCTTGAGTGGATTCATCCACTGATGAGTTCACAGCTGAATGTGCTGTTAGGATATGGAGCCTGGCTGGAGGAAGTGGGTCACTGAGGGTGTGCCTTTCTCTCACTCTCTCTTTCTCTCTCCCTCTCCTCTTTCTATTCTCTCTCTTGTCCATCTCTCTATCTTTCTCTTCTCTCTCCCCCTCTCCTCTCTCTCCTCTCTCTTCTCTCTCTTTTTTCTCCTCTCTCTCTCCCCCTCTGTTCTCTCTCTCTTCTCTGTCTCTCTCCTCTGTCTCTATCTCTCTCTCTGTCTCTCTGTCTCTGTTTCTCTCTCTTTCTCTCTCTCTCTCCCTCCTGATTGATGGGTTGAGCAGCTTTCCTCCATCTGGCCCTTCTGCCATGCAATTTCTGCCTTGGACTTTTCTAACCATGGACTGAACCCTCTGATCTCATGAGCCAAAATAAACCTCTCTTCCTTAAATTGTGTCTGTCACATATTTTGTCCCAGTGAAAGTTGACTAACACAAATGCACATTTACTTTCAAGACATTTCAGTTAACACACTGACCTATAATTGCTTGATTTGAAATATATCTATGGTGACATGTTTTTTGTTCAGATTTCCTTGATTATAATACTTCATCATGTATTCACATACAACAGGGTTTAACAGTCATATTTTTGGTAGAAGAGGGATGATAGAAAGTAGGAGCCAATTCCCTCCTTCATATTATGGCATTTAGCAGATTCAAAGCTGACTATACCATACCATTTGTTCTCCCATTTCTGTTTTAAAATTTTGTTTGTTTAACATTTTGTTTTATCAGCTCAGAATCTCTCTTTAGATCTTGTATTCCATTACAGGACATGATGTTATAGTGTCCCCCACTTCCAAAGTTGTAGAATTAACAATGATGGCTCTGGTCTTTCCTCCCTCTAGTCACATTATCTGCCTTCCACTGCAAGTGGATGGAGTGACCAACCAGCTCCTAATACTGGGCTCAGCCAGGTGACTTTCATTCATTGCCATAAGCATATCTTTGGGGTGCCCTATAGGAAGGTGTGAAGAATGCAGGCATAGCAAAATGACTCCAGTCCTGCTTCCCTACCTGACCAGATGGTGGCTAGTCATCTCTCAGTTGTGTGAACTAGTCCAGCCAAGATCAGCAG
This sequence comes from Dasyprocta punctata, assembly GCA_004363535.1. NCBI lineage: Eukaryota > Metazoa > Chordata > Mammalia > Rodentia > Dasyproctidae > Dasyprocta > Dasyprocta punctata. Next base: position 94,706 of record RJWM01000351.1, on the reverse strand, counting down.
AGTCACAAAGACAGTCCTCAACTTATTCCAGATGCACAAGAAGGAAACACCTAAAGTTCTCTGCCAGTGAGGTTTTGAAACTTGTTTGTTATGCAGTGAGATTGTGGCAAGAAGTACAGGAACATTAACTAAAGCCCCATTTCTAGGCAGCTTTGCTTCACGTACATAACAAAACCTTTTTAACAGATGCTTCTTGACTTATGATGGTGCTGTATCCTGATTAGCTCATTATAAGTGGAAAATATCATAAGTCAAAAATGCTTTTAATATTTAACCTACCAAACATCACACTTAGTAATGCAGTTCACCGAACAGTCTCATTTATTTATTCTTGTGGTCACATGGTTGACTGGGAGTTTGGCTGGCTGCCACCGCTTGGTGTCACAAGAGAGAGTTGTACCACCTATAGTAGTTAGAGAAAAGATGAAAATTCAAAAATTCAAAGCATAGTTTCTACTAAGCATGTCTCACTTTTGTGTCATTGTGAAATTCAAAAGTCATAAGCCACATATCCTAAGTCAGGGATTAGCTTATGAAAGTATAGTAGTCTAGAATAAAATGATATAGACATCATTTTTTCAGCAATCTCCTGTAGCCTTGACAGATAATAAGGTTAAAAATAAAAAAGGATTCATATCCATTGCATTTGATGTAATGGATTTATTAGTACTATCAGACTTGAAAGGATAAACACCGAAGTCAGAATTTGATGCTTTTCTGGTTTAAAAAGTGAAGAAAGCATTCAGGTAGGTTTCTTATAGAAAGATGGAATTTCAGTATTAAAATGCAGCTTAACTGAATAGTCCTTAGGTAGTGCTTCTCAACTCTACTTGCAGATTAGAAGCAGTAGTGGGAAGTTCTAAAAATACCTGTGCCCAAGACCCATCCCAGACTAACCGAATTGCTGTCTCTGGGAGTGAGGCCCAGACTTCCTTATATACTGCTGTTTAACTGCTTTCACAGGTGTTCCAACACACAGCGTGGACTGGCAGATGCTATCCTAAGAGGAACAATTATATTATATAGGAGAGAGTTTTAAGCATTCATTCTGACCTCAAAAGCAGGATCTTTCTTTAAAAAAAAAAATTAGTGCTGGGGATATAACTCAGTGACACAGTGCCTGCCTGGCAAGTACAAGGTCTTGAGTTCAATTCCCGGTATAAAAAAAAAATTAGTACCGGCTCACTTAGTTGGTACAGAACCTAGTGGTTTGAGATACGAAACATGTAACACCTGACTTGAAGGCCTTTTCCTCTGACTTGGGTATGAAATATTCCAGTTCTGTAGCTTGTAAGCTCCACCCTATTTCTCTTCATCTGACTTCTGACTGGAGTATGCCATGCAAAACACCGTTCAACCACCTGGCAACCTCAGGGCTTTTTAGTAAAAAGTAGGCATCATCTCTGCTTCCCCCAGGAATATACTCCTCAATGTGAGAACAAAGAAAAGAATACGGTCTCTAGAAATTGACAGTCAAAGGACAGACTCCCAATCAGGTAAGAATTCTAGCTCCACCTTCAGATGTTTGTGGATTCAAAATCTGGTTTTCTCATCCACTACTGTCATCATTTTAAAAATGATAATAACAATGGTCATTTGTCCAAGAGGTTGTTGAGTGCTCTAAATAATGTAATGCAGTAGAGTACCCCACATAGTTTATGGCAAATAGTAGCACTCAATGAATGTTAGCCCTAATAATGGCATAATTGTTTCAATTACTATTATATTATAAGGCACTTCATTTCATTCTAGCTGCTGGGAAGCTCTTCATTGTATTTAAGCTATTATGTATTTTCTCAGAACTTCCCGGATACTAATTATCTTTTCTTCAGTAATGTGGAATGAATGTAATCCACTTTCCCAATTAAGAAACTTCAGTTATTTGGAGTGATGTGCCCTATTTTCTGTTTAGGACATTTCCTCTTTCTTTTGGCAGATTATATATGCTTCATGACAAGTAGTAGAAAATGATAAATTACATGTGTTAATTTGCTAAAGCTGTTGTACATAGCAATTTATTTTCTCATAGTTCTGGAGTCTGAAAGTCTAGATGAGGTATTCACTGGGTTGGTTTCTTCTGAGGCCTCTCTGCTTGTTTTGTGGATGTTCACATGTCTTCTTCTATCTGTACCTGGGTCTGAATTTCCTGTTCTAAGAACACCCATTACATTGGAGGAAGGACCAATGTAAGGACCTCATTTTAATTTAATTAATCTTGTCGGTAATTATCTCTAAATGTGGCAACATTCATTGGTGCTGGGAATTAGAATTTTAACATAGGAAATTCAAAAGTACACAATTTAGCCCATACCACCAAACTTCAGAGTACCCTGCTGAGTCACTATAGCAAAGCTGTTCTAAAGAGTGTTTCCCATAGATCCCCACTGTTACTGTGCCCTGATCTCTGACCTTCTGAAGACCTGGCCCTTTTGCTTTCTCGTCTGTGAGAAATCCTCATATCACTGTGCTAAATTTCCTTCTTTTTCCCTTTAAACCAGGCGCAGACAAATATGTCATTTGCAATTTTTTAAAACTCACCTGATACCTACCCCTAAGTGTGCTCCCCAAATGAAGACTGGACAACTAACTGGTGGTTCTGGAAGCCAACAGAACTCCTTGGCTGTCCCTGCTATGAGAACTGCCAAGTTCCCAATTTGGTTGGGTCTAAAGGAAACTCTAGTTATGCATGCATGCTAGCAGATCTTTTGTTTTATGATGGTATTAAATTATACCTAATGCTTAATATTAATCCAGTGAAAGTACTAAGAGAAGCTTATCCCATGATTTTGATTTTCCTTGGTGCTTTTTATCACTAAAACTCTTATTAAAGAGACAAAAAATTGTTTAATTAAGTATTGTGATCCATAATAAAGATCCGAAACAAAGTTGAGTTAAAAGTTCTGCATTCAGGTGACTGTTGTAGGGTACAAACTTACATTTGAAGGTCAAACCCAAAAATGCTTGATTAATAGGAAATGGTGACCTTAGCAGAGACTGCTAATGGTCCTCAATGTCATTCTCCCTTTCTTTAATGATATCAGGCTATTTAATCTGGCATATGGCTGCTTAGAATACAGGTGACACTTTCCGTCCTCTCACAGGGAGGTGCAACATTATGATTGTGCCCTATGGGGTGGTGTATTAGTTAAGTTTTCTATTGTTGGCACCAAATACCCAACATATAAAGTGTAAAGGAGGAGTTGTTTAATGTGGTTCACAGTTTTAAAGAGCTCAGTTCATGGTTAGCTGGCTCCAAGGCAAGAACATCATGGCAGAAGAACATGGTAGAGTGAAGCAGACCAGGGGAACAGCTCCAGAGAAGAAGGGCCAGGGACCAAGTATAGTTCTCAAGGTCATGTCTCCATGATCTATCAGGTCACACCCATCAACGTGCTTCCCTGATGCCTATGCAGCTCCAAAGTCAATCAAACTGACAAAAGCAAGAGTGATACAAGCATCTTCTAAGCTTCGTGCCCTTCACTTTCTTTTCCTTCCTTCTTTTCTTGGTCCTATGATATGTCCTGGAATATGCAGACAATGACAAGATTTTAGAACAACATCCTACCAAGAAAGGAGGATGGTACTTGATGATGCAGCATTGTGTTAGCTTTCTGTCCCTATGACCAAACACCTGAGAAGGAAGGAAGGATTTTTGTATTTTGGCTCACAGTTTGAGTCCATGGTTGGTTGGCTCCATTGATTCAAGTAAGGCATTTGGAAGGCAGGAACATCATGGTAGAGGATGTGGCAGATAAAAATTGTCTCCTCATAGAAGCTGGGTGGGTAGAGACCAGATATAGCTTCTGAGGGCAGTCGCCCCATGATTCACTCCCTTCATCTAGGCCCCACTTCCTGCTTCTGTCATTGCCCATAATGGCATAAAATTATGATCTCATCAATGGATTAATCCAGTCATGAGGTTAGAACCCTGGTGATCTAATTACTTCAAAAACCTTTTGACTGGCAAGCAAACTGTCAACGCAATGAACTGTTTGGGGGGATGTTTTAGGAACCGTAAGAGGGGCTGAGTCTGTGTACCAGCTTGAAAGTCCACGCACTGGAGGAAAACTAGCTTCTCTCTTGATCCAGTCTGTACTCTGCTCTATCTGCAGCAGTATGTACTCTATGTCCTGGCTGATATAGTGGTCATTAATATGCTTCCTATTCTTGATTAAGCATTGGGATCAGACTAGAAAATGAGGGTGTAATCAAATTATAGTCAGTAATCACAGTCAGTACTCCCTGTGCTTAGTGACAAATAGAAACAGGTATAACATTCAGCTGTACCACACATTTACATTTGATGAAAAGTCTCAGCTTCAAGGAGAAACATTATATCAGGTACTTCAATTTTATCTAAAGTGCCAACAAGGAATTTCCAAGATTTCAAGTGGCTTGCTATAGCAGCACATATTGACAGTGTATTTGGTTTTGTTAATAGCCAGAGTCTGTTGCTTCAGAGCAAAAAGTAACTCAATATTTAATGTTCGAGAAGAAATTTCCATAAGAAAATAAAACTGTGGTGTAAACAAGTCTAACATTGTATGTATGACTCCTTTTAAATACCAAATGCTCACTTTTTTTCGTTGGATAAAAATAATCATATTGGGTGTATTATAAAACCACCCCATACATATGCTGTAAGAGAAATTACGGAACATCCTTCAGAATGGAAACCATTTCCCTATGTTCCTACTCAAAACAGCTTTTGAGTGTAGGATGTAGTCTTTGGCAGAATACTAAAAGAAGTCTTCAGTTGGAAATGTCTCTACAATTTCAATACATTTGTCAGAGCCACAAGACATTTCCTTCCAGTTCTGATGACTTGAATTAGGAGTTTCTTACCTGGTAGAATAAAGAAGAAAAAAACCATTTCGGTATAGGAACTGATCTCACAATTCATCCACTTTTGAGATTTCTATAGATTTTTGGTTGAAAGATTACAAATGTTAGTCCCTGTAAAAACTCTCATGAATTTTTTAAAAAATTTACTCATGTTCCTATGTACATCAAAGTTTTAGTAAAAGGATTTTTAAATCCCAAAAGATAAACTACTTTATATCTTCTGGAATATTTGCATTCTCAGATTCTCTAGGGTAGGGACGTGCAACTGGCATTCATGAATAAATTTATGGGTCCATAGATCCACTTAAATTATACACAAAATTTTAAGAATTATTATAATTTGCATATAACATTTTCATCAGATGCACTTAAGGATCTATGACCCCAAAAAGATGATATAAGATACTGATTATAGATACTAAGAACTCAATGTAACTTTGCTCTGTAGTGTTAGAGGTTAAATTGCTTAATCCAGTTGGAATGACTAAAGCAGAACATCATTGCAACATTCACAAAACCTTGTTGTTTCTGTTCAGTTCTGTAAAGTCTTGCTTGCTCTCTGTGATGCTCAAGCCAGAGTTGCTTAATATCACATCGAGTTCAAGCCTGGAATAAGAGTTTGATGTTTACTGCATCCACTTCAGAGTCCACCTGTAAATATACTATTGTTGAGGAATGGTGCAGTATGATATTTTGAGGCTTAAGAAACAGTAATGTATAGCCAAGTACTTTGAGCTGCTTGCTTAAGAAAAATTCTGTTTCAAGATTTGATTGCCACTAACTCAGACAACTTTTTCATCACTGTCCTTTCAATTCCATGTTTCAAATTTTGTCCACATAATTTACTTTTGTTCTACTCTTCTGTCAAAACAATGTGGAAATCTCAAGTTATATAATTGAGGTCTTGGAGAGGCAATATACATCTAGCCAACTAAAATAAAATGAAAGCTATTATGAAATACACATAAGGAATAGTATCCTTTGTTCAGTTAAGAGTGCCAACAGTTGTGATCTTAGAATGAAGTCAAAGATAACTAAAATGGGTTTTCATTAATGCAACCATGTGCAAAATCATTCTGTAGCATAACAAATGATCTGAAAAATTATTTATGCATTTCTCAGTACTCAGGGGAAGAAGTCAATTTGAGATGAAGTAATAATGTATTTTTAAAATACTATACCTGGAAGCTGAAATCATTGCATTTGTCTTTCTTATTTCTGTTTATCATCATTGCTATTAGACAGCCAGGTGAAAGTTTTTGTGTAAACTCTGTTTACAGAGCGAACAGTAAAATGTTAATTTGTTCCTTCCTCCTTAGAATCACTTTAAGCATGCAATTCACTTCATTTGAGTTACCACTAGAAGGGAGATTTTTTCATAGCTTTATAACCTGATGTCTCTGTTTTTTCATGAATTTGTAAATTTGCCTGTGAAGATGTTCTAGCAAGACAAGGTTACCAATGTGCAGAATTGTTAAGGGAATGTTGGAGTTCACAGAAGATGATCAAGTTGGCAATTCTAGGAGCCATCCTAATATCTTCCTGGAATGGTCAGAGGAGTAAGAGACTCTTTGAATAGCTACCTGACTAGAATATAGAAATTGCTCCCCTGTGAGAGTAGTGTGGAAAGGCTAACATTATCAGGCCATTTGTATAAAATTGCAAAAAAATGCTTAATAAAGAGAACATGTAAAACATGGACTCAGCCTGACAGTCCATGAAAACTCTATTCAAGGAAAGAAGAAACAAAGGAGAGTCTTCCCAATATTCCCAGTAGAAGTAAAATGTTATTCTACATTTTCCTATCAATGCAAACATTTTAGATGAAAATAAGCCATTAGAAGGACTGGCCTCAAGTTCCACAGACTTAATTTTCCTACAAATAATAATGCACAAATTTTTAATACATTGCATTCACATTGGCAATCGGGTCTGTTTTGTAATTTTTAATATAATTTATTTTTGATGCATGATTTATTCAGAAGTGGGATTTAAAATTTCTAAATGTATCAATTTCTGGGCTATCTTTAGCTATAGATTACATTAGTAATTTTATTGCTTTATTTTCTTGTTGAATTGAGTTTTGTGATCAAGGATGTGATCAATGTTTATAGATGCTTAATATATACTTAAAATATGTATTTACTGGTTTTGGTTGTAGGACTGCACACATACAGATCATACAAATAAACATATATAGATCACATTAAACTTAGTAATTTGCTGCTCACAGTATTTTCTTAATTCTTACTAAACTTTGTTCCACTCAGTCTATGTGAAAGGTATGTTAAAAATTTTCCACTATCATCTATAATTATGAGTCATTAATCTCTTGTTGCAGTTTTGCTTTTTGCTCTATGTACTTGAAGACTGTATTTCTAGGAGGTTATAGAATCAGAATAATTTCAACTTCCTGGATATTTATCATTAGATAAAGCAACTCTTGGTCCTGGGTAATGTTTTCATGCCCTTAAGTGTGTGGAGGTTATATCAGTTTTCTTAGGTCAGTATCTGTTGGGTTATCATCCCTTGCTGCCAAACTGGACCCTGTTCATCCCTCTTCCTTCCAACAGAACCTCAGTTTTGGTTAGGCAGCCTCCTCTTTTCTACATAGCTAAATGTAGTTTTGATAGTTTCAAGAATGAGTCAATTATGTTTTCAGTTGATTGTTATTATTTATGAGGTCTAGTGTTGGCCAAAATGAAGTCTCCTGTTTGGTAGGGAACATCTGGGAAAACTCTCTTTCTCCACTGGAATCTTTCTGCACTGGCCATCTCCATGGTCTCTTTCTCCAAAAGAATCTTGCTGCTTCTGGTGTGACCCTTGAAATGGCTGTAACCATCTTACAAGAAGCTTAAAAAATGAAACCAATGCAAAGAATGTCAGAAAGAAGAAAAGAACTCAGGTTCTTCATGCAACCACCACCTGCTGCATATCTTTTTTATTTTTATCTGTAACTCTTCTTTGAGTGCCTTATATCAACTAAATAAGGTTGAGATGGATGCAAGCACAGAGGTTTGTGGGTTGTTTTTAATCTTTTAAAAGTGAATTTATTTATTTGCATTCATTTAATAATATATTTGCTCTTCTGTCCTTTCTTTGCTGTGGTCAACTTCTTTGTGATTTTGTTTTCAAATTTTTGTCATATGGATTTGATTTATTGGCTCTTTTTTCTTACAAATTTTAACAATTAGTTTCTTCATTCTGCAACAGTTGTCTTTAAAAACACGAAAAATGTCTTTGATGGTCAACGCCACTTTGGCAAAAGCAAAAAATGATGCCAGCTAAATGTTATCAAGAATCAAATAATTATCCATACAAACAATGAAATGTGAGTAAGTAATTGAAGTGGTAATACTGATCTTCATCTGGAAAAAATTTAAAGATCGACTGCTAAATGACCAGAACGGTTTACAAAAAATTGTATTTACAGTTGACTTTTTGTGACTTTGTTTGGTCTATTCCCATTTCATCTACATTAATCAGAAATTCAGTAGTTTCTGACATGTAGATAACAAATTTTTCTAATTTCCACAATTAGTTCAGGCTTTCTCCTTTTTTAATAGCCTTTTACTCGTATTATTGGTGTGAGTGGTGGTGTAAGTATTAGTTTCTATCTTTCCTGTAAACATTTCTTTCTTTATAAGTCAATACTATGCTTTTCTCATTCATTATTTTAATAAACATTAATGACTACTTACTAAATGCTAGATATGCAAGCCCAATTGTTAGGCTCGATATTTAAGCCTAACTACAAGATTATATAATCTATAAACTATAAATATCAAAAGCAAGAGCCAGGAGGAAAGAAGCATCTAGAAAATAAAAACCTAATAGATTACTTTGATCATGAACCAATAGCACAGATAGTCCCTCATTCATGTATTTGCTATGTTTCAACTAAGTAGGTTAGAAGAAAGTTCAAGAAAAGTAAAAGAGATTAGTAACTGGGACGTTATTTTTAAAGTGTAAATCTTAGTAATTTACCGAGAAAAAAGTTACTTTAATACCTTAAAATCCAAAGTCTTATTTATCACCTCTTTGTGTCTCATCTGCAACATAGGGTGATAAACATCAATCTTTTAGCTCTAGTATAAGGACTGAATGAAAGCAGATAAAATGAATAATTATATTATTATTGATCACAATTATCTCATTTCACCTTTAGTAAAGACATTAGGTACGGCAAGCACCGTTGTACTTACTTTTCATCTGTTACCTCCTTTAATCTTCATGACATTCTATAAAGCAAGTCTAATTATTCTTATTTTGAAGATGAAGTTTAGAGACTTGGGACGTTTCCTCCAAGAGGCAGAAATGTTTTTCCAGAAATTTCAGTGACATGAAGGTAGTAATTACAGAGAAAACACTGACATTATCTTTTGCAGAGAAAAAAAAAAATCATTTGTTAATTCAAGAGCTAAAAAATATATCTTGCATATTTATTCTCCTCGATTAAGCTTCACTGAAATTGGAATTCATTCAGACAATAATTACATGTGGAAGAACTAAATTGTATTGAGATGCTTTTAGTTTTATTATGAAGTGAGATGGTGCAAGAATGTTTTGCCCTTTCAAAGATGCAATGTGAGAACTGGCACTGGGACTCCACACATTATAATGGAAAGGCTGCATAGCAGTTATTCCCACTTTTAATATCCTGGAACCATTGCTTTGCTTTTAGGCAGAAGTGGGAAAGGTCCAGGCAAAGGTTCATTCTGTGAAGCTATTTTTCTAACCTGCTGGGTATGTTGCGTGCTCCCTTGTTTCTGATTACTTACCTATTTATTCAACCAAACTAGAAGAGGCTAGTAAAGAGAAATCCATTTCTGCTACTTCTCCATTACCAAAACTACCTGAGGCAGGCACTTTGCTGGCTTCTGTCACTGTGCATATTGAGTACTGGCTATGTAGCTTGGGTGAGGTGAAGCCTTGCATGTCCATCTCAACACAACCCAATTAAATGAGCACAAATCAGCCCCTTACCAAACGCCTTGCTATTCAAGGATGGACACACCCAGGCCTAAGCCAATCTGTCTGGTGATGCCCCAAGTCAGTTCAATTAGAGTGAAGGCCAGAGAGTTTGGTCTGTGGTTGGAGGAAGAGAAACTCCTCTGAATGGTGTGGCGTGAAGACGTAAGAATTGAAACTGCTGCAGCCATTTTGTGGCCATGAGGGAAGCCAGCAGGGAATCCAGATCACTACAATGAGGCAAAATAATGAAAGGGATATAAATTCATCTTTGTTTCTCAGTGTACATAAAAGTTATATTTATAGCCTATAATCCCAGCACTTGGGAATCTGAGGCAGAAGGATCACCACAAGTTTGAAGTCAGCCTTGGCTACATAGTGAGTTCAAGACCAATCTGCACTACCAAACAAGACTTTGTGTCAAAAAAATGTTATATTTATCTTATACTGCAGTCTATTGAGTTTGCAATAGCATTATGTCTAAGAAAAAGTGTACACACCTTAATTTAAAAATTGCTACTGTAATCTGAGCTATTGGAAAAGCAGCTGTGATGGACTTACCCTATGCAGAGTTGCCATAACTTTTGATTTTCAGAAAACAAAATATCTGTAAAACTCAGTGAAGAAGCATATTAAAATGAGGCATGCTGGCCGAGAGGAGGGGCACAGCCAGATAAATCTATAAAAACAAATTCAAACCTCGATCAAGTTTTACCCCAGGATCAGTCTATCTGGGGACTTTTCATTTACGTGAATCAATACATTCCCACGACTTTAAAAGCTATTTTGAGAAGTTCAGGGTGTTGATTAGTGATAAAGAATGTACTTGGCATGTGGATACCCGAAAAGAAAAGGGACATTTTGAGTTAGGATTTCTGCTATTTACAACTGAAAGTATCTTAGTTGATTCTGATTGTTGAGCCAGGCAACAGGCCTGCAGAGAAATATATGAAATCCAGGGCTGGTTATTTAGTTAAATTTTTAGTAATAATTTGGTTTTTACAAATGTATCTGATGAATGACTTCCTGAGGTCTTTTATGTGCACCCCACACTCCATTCTCTTTATCCCTTTGATGTGGTCTCCGCACCTTTGGGGGCCCTCTTTTTGTTCATCCTTGGTGATCTGGCTGGATCTCTTCTTGTGGGTCCCTAATTTGCCTTTCAGAACGTTGCAGAGTTCTGCTTGGCCAATTTGGCGCTCTGTTCTCTGTCCTGCACTTCCCATATAGTTCGTTCACCTGCCAAAACTGTTTGTTTCAAGAGCATCCAGCTCTTCTGGACTCCTTTCTTTCCATCAGGTCTTTTCCATTTATTATTTATTTGTTTTGCCAGCGCCCTAAACTTTTTGAAATTTGCTTTTCCAGACTGATTGGTTTTATCCTCATCTACTTTTCCTTAGAAAGGAATGCTATGCTTTTCTTCTTATTATTACCTTCACAGAAATCTAAATCCTATTTCACTTCTATTATTTTGATGATTGAATTAAAAAGTATCTTTGCTTTATGTTGCATTTTATAACAAGAAATTAACTATAGTATGCTTTAAAATCTATGTCACAGCTTGGGGTTAACTCATTTCTCTAGCAAACATCCAAGTAGCTCCAAGTCTTGTCTGATCATGGCTGCACAGGGGTTAGGATACATGTCCTTGTGGAAGTCTGTGTGGGATAAGTATAAATAAAGCAGAAGTAAATATACATCTATATTGTTCACTTCTTTTAGGATCACTATAATGACAGGTGTTGATGATTTAAAAAAAATAATAAACTATCACCATAATCCAAGGATCCAAAGCAAGTATTTTGAATTTTATCCCCTGACATTATTTCCATATGTTTTGGGAAGGAAAAACCCAGAAGTTTAAGAAGTGGCTGAAAATTTCTTCTGAGTGGAAAGAGATGTGTTTTGGTGAAAATCATTTAAAGGCTGCTTCAGTTATGGAAAGAGTACCCTGAGGATTTGTCCTGATGCCTCCTCCCCCAACCCCGCCACGTAGACTGCTTCACAATGTGACTTTGTGGCTTCCCACCAAGTGGTGACCTTGGGACTTGTTTGACCAGAAGGCATGAGTACCAGTTGTTCTTAGGCTTCAGGAATACTATCACGCTCCTGGTTGTTCTCCTGGAACTCAGCCCAGCCTCCACATACCCAGGCTGGTTCCCTGGAGTAGGAGAGACTGCATGGAGCAGATTCAGCTCATCCAAGTTGCCCAAGCTGAGGCCACATGGAAGCCCAGGCAGAAAAGCAAAGCCAACCTACAAGTGACAGCAGATTCCTGCAGGCGCCCAGATGCATCCAGTCTAAACTGCTGACCCAGCAGAATCACCAACTAAACAAATGGCTGTTAGCAATGGTTAATAAAGCAGCAAAAGCTAATTGATACAGAAATACTTCAGTATGGGGGAAGTAGAGAAGGGAAGTTGGATAGCATAAGGGGAGTAGGGAAATGTTATGGTTGATACATCGTGTCAATTCGAGAAGTTTAGAAGTTAGCAGGGAGCCAGGCTCCTTACCTTGTAAACATTCTTAGCCTGTGAAAGAGGAAGGCAAGGAGGTGGTGTTAGGGCTACACCCACCTGGGTGGGGGCAGGTTGGTAGCCTGCTTACAGTATACTGGAGAAGAGGCTTGCTCTCCCCACATTTTTCCTCTTGTTGCTTTGCTGTCTTCTGCTGCCTTGATGTGTTGCCCCTGTGCCAAGCCACCCTGCCTTGAAACCAGCTGATTATGGACTGAAACCTCCAAAACTGTGAGCTAAATAAACTTTTCCTTCCTTAATTTTGGGCACTGAGTATTTTGTCTCAGCAATGAGAGAAAAGCAACTAACACAGGAGGGGATGCTGGAAATGAGGAGGAGATATGGAACAGGAAGCTAAGTGGTAGGTCAGAGAAAACCCAGTAAGGCAGGTAGTGTTAGTGAGAGATTCTTGATCATAAGACTGACCAGGTAGAGACAAAGGCTTCAGACAAGAGTAAAGCTTTACCAGCTACTGCCCTACTCCTGTGTCACCATACAATGTCTCCTACTCATGTTTATTTTGGGTAGGATTTTTCAGAAATCACAGAAAAAGGGGCTAAATTATATATCTGAGGTCACATGGGAGTGAAGGGAGGAAGGAAAGAGCAATGCCTGCACTTGCAAGAGGTAAGGTGAGAGAGAAATTGAAAATCTGGATGATCAGGCAATAATTAGGATTATGAGGTATGCTATTCAACTTTTCATTGCTGTGAAAGAATATCTGGTAAAAACAACTTAAAGGAGGAAAAGTTCATTTTGGCTCATGGTTTCAGAGGTGTCAGTCTATGGTTAGCTGGGTTCTTTACTTTTAGGCCTATGATATGGCCAAAAAACATCATGGTGGAGGGGAATGGCAAAGGGAAATTGCTCACAACACAGCCAAAAAAGGAGAAAGAGAGACAGACAGAGACACAGAGAGATATAGAGAGAGGCATGAAAGAGGCAGAGAGAGAAAGTCTGAGGGGAAATGGGTGGAGACAAAATATAGGCACCAACATCATACCCTCATTATCCAATCCCTTCTATTGGTCTCCACCTCTTAAGTCTTTTTCAACTCCCAATGTCACAAATTATAAATTCGTCAATGAATTACTTTATAGATACTCCTAGAGCTCTCATTATCCAATCATCTATCAAAAGCCCCATCTCTGAACACATGAACCTTTTGAGAGAACATTTTAGATATAAACCATAACAAAAAGTATGTCCCACTCAAGAATTCCTGGAAATACTGGAAGAGTGATGAGTTTTTCACTTTATGTGATTTAAGCCAGTGTTTTTCACAGTCTTAGTGGATAAAGTCACCTCCACAAACCGTAGAACTTTCTGTTACTAGGAGTTGACATCAGGTTATGCAAAGTATCTATCTACCACACACGATGCTTCATGTTTTCATTCCTCAGTGGAAGGCAGCTGCTGAAGCAAAGGTGAGGCACACTGACTCCGGCATCAGTAAAAAAAGTCAATTTCATTGCTAATTTTCCTTTTGATAAATTTGGAACAAAAGGAGAAATTGCCTACATCAACCAATGTAAAAACCCAGGCAATAGCAAAGTAAGTATGAAGTTCAAACTGAATCTCTGGACTTGAGGGAAGAGACACAGTTTAGTTTGGCTGATTGTAGGAAGCAATATTTTGAAATACCATATGATGTATTTTTCTTCCTTAGTATTTCCAGAGTCAGTTTTTGTTTGTTTTGTTGGTTAGTGGGTTGTTTTTAAAATTCTGCAGCCTTCCCTCTATTTAAGCCAGGAGACTAAAGACAATGTTTTGCAGGGGAAGGAAGAGAGGCTGCCACCAAGAACAAAGGAGTCCTTGCTCAGCTTCGAGTTTCAAACTACCTTTTCAAAATAATGTCTGCAAATAAATAACAGTCCCCCAAACTGGATTTGCAAGCAGGAGTAGAAGGTTTTTCTCAGACCTTTTAGAGCAGAGTTGTTGTATAAAGAACCAAAATTTGGAGGACTGGCCTTAGAGAAGGACAAAGGAGAATGGGATTGAAAAAAATTCCTGTCACACAGAGGAGAGTAAAACCTCTGTGTTTGGGGAGGAAATGCCAGGGAACCTAAGAAAAGAAGGGAACGAGGTTGCTTGTGAGAGGGACTGGCATACTTTGGAACTGGAAGAAAAAATTTTTTTAAAAGTTAGAGGCAGCCTGGAAGAGTTTAAACCTCTCAAAGAAGGCCCAGATTCAGCCATGCACCATGTTCAGCCACCTGAGGGAGACTGCTAAGCCCAGGAGCTTAGGGCAGCCTCACAAGCACCGGCCCAGCATGGCCGCCTGGAGAACTT
>RJWM01000351.1:0-79982 GCA_004363535.1 Dasyprocta punctata | reverse complement strand
ATTGCTTCAAACAGGACAGAATAATTAAAGTGATCCCTTAATGTTTTACAACTTATGACTGAAGATTAGGAACAAGCATCAAAGCTTGAAAAAAGGAACACATCTTCAAAGCAAACCTGGGGTCTAACCACGGGATCCTCCCCAGGTGTGCATGACGTTCAAGCAAGACATGGTTGGTTAAGGCATCAATTTCTGTGCAAATGAAGGGGTAGGATCAATAGAAGAAGATTGTGCAGAAACACACAAGAGCATTTTCAAGCAGTCAGAGAACTGGTCTAACCATCTTAATGGGCCTGTTTTTAAGTCTGGATTACATTCATAGAACAAATTGAGCAAATTCACACATTTAGGACACACTTTGGAGTTGGAAGAATATTTATCACAGCTTCAGCACAAACTTTTCAAAGGCCTTCAGTCTCTGTTTCTCTCTAAAATTACCAGATGGCACATCAGAGTTGCAGAAACCTCACATTTGCTCTCCAGCGCAACCTAAACATCACACAACAGAACTTAGGAGAGTTCCAGTCATTTTAAGGCCATGCTGGTAGTTCTAGCAGACCAGTTGTGAGAGTTTACCGTTTTTCCAAAAATGAGACTATACCTTCTTAAATGCTTACTTTGCATTTACAGGATCATGCTTTGGGAAAAGGTGGCTTATTCAGAATTTAAAATATACTAGTGGGGTAAAGTAACTTGAGGTGCTTAGTCTGTTTAATAAAATCCTTAGACTGGGTAATACAAACAATAAAAATGTACTGCTCATAGTCCTGGAGGCTGGGCTGTCCAAGATCAAGGTGCCAGCCGATTTGGTGTCTGTGGAGGGCTGATTCCTTATGGATGGTGTTTCCTTACAAGGTAAAAGGGTAAAGTGGCTTACAAGCTCCCTTGGGCCTATTTTATTTTATTTTATTTTATTTTATTTTTTGCGGCACCGGGGATTGAACTCACAACCTCGCGCCTGCCAGGGCAGGCGCTTAAGGCACTGAGCCAAACTCCCGGTCCTGGTTTTTCGAGGCAGGTTCGCACTATGTAGCTCAGGCCGGCCTTGCGCTCGCGTTGTAGCCCAAGCTGGCCTCGAACTCACAACGCTCCGCCTACCTCAGCCTCCCGAGTGCTGGGATTAAAGGCGTGCGCCACCACGCCCGGCTCCTTGGGCCTATTTTAAAGGATATTAATCCCAACCAACCTCCCAGGGGTTCCACATTATAATACCTTTGCCAAGATTTTTGGGAAGAAACAAAGATTCAGATCATAATAAGGAGATTCTTGTCTTAGGGGGTCAATGACTGTGAAATAGTTGAAATGCTTAAGAGAGTCCCTTATAGCCTGTGTGAGTGTATCTCGAATTCACTTAACCTGCTGGGAAGAATTGGATCAAACCACCTTTTCTTATTACAAATTTGAATAGTTTGGTTTTAGGAATAACTGTTTCCAGCAATTCCAGACCTGGGGATATACCTAAAAGAATGGACAGCAGGTCCATTAGATCCCTAGTGGATGTTTGTATCCTGTTCCCATGTTTATAGCAGCATTACCAATAGTCAAAGTTTGGCGACAACCCATGTGTGCCTCAATAGACACAAAATGTGGTATTTCAGACAGTGGAATATTCGTCAGCTTTCTACCATGGACTCATTTTGAAAACACTGCCAAGTGAGATAGACCCAGACACAGAAAGACACATACGATACAATGCCACCTACAGGTGGCACCCAAAATAGGCAGATTCATACAGACAGGAAGAATATCAGTCATCAGAGGCTGAGGAAGGAAATTGGGACATTGTTTAATTAATAGGTCTAGAGTTTCAGGTTGGGATGATGAAGAAGTTCTGAAGATAGACATTGCACTACTTTACAAATTAGGTTTGGTAGCAGTTGGACAACAATGTGAATATACTTACCACCCCTGAATTTTACATTTAAAAGTAATCAAAATGGGAAATTTCTTGTGAGGTATACTTTAACACAAGTTTTTGTTAAAACCATACCAAAATACAATTTTGACTCTAGACTTGCAGATGAGTCATGTTGAAATTCCACAGACTTGAATTTGAGAAGCCATCATACCAGTGCAAACAGCATGACCAAGAGAATTGTCAGGTGGGAAGACAGACCCGAGGCAGAAAGGCTGATGATGGCAAAACCCAAAGAAATAATGAAAACTCTCATACACCAATGAGAACTTGTCTCGATATGAGGAACCTCCTAATTTAACATAGTGGGTGGATACTTGTCAAACACAGTAAACACTAGCCTTTTCTGACATGGCTGAGCACTTGAAGGACCGCGAGCATGAGCTGAACTGTGCCGTGAGTTCAGAATGCACACCAGTGTCCACATTACGGTGTAATGGAAAATATAAGGTATCTTATTCACAGTTTTTAATTGATTAAATGTTCAAGTAATATTTTAAATGCTTTGGGTTAAATTAAATATGTTAAAATTTCCTCTGTTTAAAACTTTTAAAATATGATTGCCAGAAAAAGTAAAACCACACAGTAGTTCCTATGGTACTTCTGTTGGACAGATCTGCTCTGGAGGCATAGCAGGGTGCGTCACAGTATCACGACATGAAGGCACAACTCATGGCTGTGACTTCATTCTCCAAGGCAGGGAAGAGGTCAGCACTGCTGGCTACTTTTAGGACTCTTGTCACTAATGGGAATTGTTGCTGAATATTGTTTCTCATGTGGATCCTTTTATATTTCTATTCCTTAGTCTTAATCCTTTCCAATTTTATGCTGGGCCCAATAAATAAGATCTTTAATCTACTCATCGTATCCCTACAAATGAACTTTTAGAAAACCTTAGATTTTTATCTCTCTGCTAAAAACTCAGTGATTACTGCCTGGAAAATTTGAGGTTTGAGCTCCCTAAAGATTTTCAGTAGACTGTACTGGGGCCCAAATTTTACATGGTTTTACATATGCAGAAGTCTGAGACATACTGGCTTGTAGGATTATGCTCAGGTCCCTTAAAGTAATTTTCAAGTAATTTTTTTATATTAATTATCTGACTTTGGTGCAGTATATGTGAGGTATGATAGGAACCTCTATACTTGGGAGACTTTTGGATGAAGGTTTAAGTGCTTGCCTAATTGGGGGCAGACAATCACAGGCTCTGTCATTTTATGACCCCAAACTTAATGTTATGATTATTTACATCTTCAGAAGAATTTCATCAATCTCCCTGCCTGAACATCAGCAGTCAGACTGCCCAAAATTACATTTTATAGTGCCGAGATCATAATATGAATCTATACTGGCCAAGGCAGGTTTGACATGCACTTTTTCACTAATTATTTTCTTTTGTTTTCTATTGATTAATAGGTATCATTTTTATTAGACCATATTAGTTATACAGATTATTTGGTTTCATTTTGGCAGATTTGTATGAGTATGTAAATTACATAATCTGATTAAACTATATGGTGAATGGTTAAGTTAAAAAATTATTGCAGTAAAAGATATATTGCCATTAATCCCTCTCAAAATACTCCCCCTCACTTTGAACACAAATATCCCATAGTTCTTACAACTTTCTAAAGCAGTTCTGGAAGTCCTCTATCATGAGTGTCTTTGTGAGTTTTGATTTTAAAAAATCATACAGTAAATGCTGCTGCCAAATGTCATCCAAGGGAAAAGCAGGCTCCTAAAGATGTTATGGTCTAGCACTATGTGATTTCTGGCTCTTCCTCAAACTCAAAATGACCATGAAAGGTAGACATTTTGAATTAGTTCAGGACCTCAAGGCAGCCACAGCAGCACAACTAATGAGAGACACCAGAGTTGGCTCTTGGTGTGCACACACAGACAGAAAGATCAGCTGAGGCATAGTGAGGAGGTAGGTGGCTGTTTGCAAATCAGGAGGAGAATTTCACCAGAAACACAGCTGTGGGCATCTGGACCTTGGCCTTCCAACCTCCAGAGGTGTGAGAAAATGTATGTTTCTGTTGTTTAAGCCACTCTGTCTAAAGTATTCTGTTATGGCCTCTCTAGTAAAATAATACAACTAGTATATATAATATTTGAGAGACTATCAAGACATGAACATCTCTTGAATAATTGTAAGATCTAGCAACAATTGACTGATAGTAATAATTCATCTGCCTTTTGCAGTCTCCCAGTCTTCTCTATTCACTTCTGTCTCTCAGACATGGAGACTAAGCAGATCAACTGGAAAATAGATACGTTTTATTTTTTTCAAGTATCTAGCTCTTTCTTCCCCTTTAGATTGCTTCCCTCATCCTTGCATACATTTAATTGCTAATATAACTGATGTACTTGCAAAAACCAGCCAACTATAGATTCTTCAAGTCTACATGGTCCATACTCATATATACTAATATATCTTTTCAGCAAAAAGAATGAACCAGGACATAAATCCAAACTGTAATGACAAATCTTAACTCTGAACATCACAGGTCAATAATGTAATTCATTTATATAATTTTTATGCTCTTAGAGTAGATTTCATAAAAGTATATCTTTTATCAACTAATAAATCAAGGTGGCATGAAATGGCAAAAGAAAAGCTACTGTTTGTCTTGACAGATGCAAGTAAAGAATTAGCTGCTCTTACCGGAAAATGCGAAAATAATGAACTGGGAGTATAAGAATCCCATCTGTTATATGAATTCAAGCCAGCTATGACAATTGCACATCAGAAACATATTAAAATATCACCTTCACATCTTGTACTTATAGAAATTAAACCATAACATATTTAAAGAACTGGAAAATGTAATAACCATTTGTCAGAGAAAGGTTAGAAGCTGGAGACATACAAGAATGGAGAAAATAAATTTTGGAATGAGATGAAATTAATATAATAATTTGAGCATAGAATGGCACACAGGAGAGAAGGCATCTTAAAAGAATATGAAATTATTACTTTACTTTAGTTTTTGGTACCGGGAATTGAACTCAGGACCTTGTGCTTGCCAGGCAGGCACTGTGTCACTGAGTTATATCCTTGGCTCTAAAACCTTATTTTTATATGTTGACATATTTTAGGTGAGAGTGTACTTCTATTAGATTTATTCAGGCAAAAATATGAACACACCTAATAATCACAAATTTGTTCACCTTAGACATCCACAATGGAGTAAACAAATAATGAATCAAAATTATGTTTTTCTTCTCAAAACATTATATGAAACAATCTATAAATGATTCTTTGAGTTATTTCAATTACCAGATTTCTATACTTATAGAATACAATTCAGATACTTAATGGCCAAAAACCAAATAAAGAAATGGTTAGAATTTATGAGCCACTTCACAATGTTTCAATTATACTATATCACTATTGTAGTTTATAGCTATTATAAATGTGTATCGAGAACTAAGAATATTCTTATATTTTAATATTGAAGTTACTTTTCTCATATTTTCAAAGTCTCGTTTATTTTATATATGTGTTGCATACCCCACTTGTGATCTGTGGGCTTCTCTTTCAAAGCTGCTGTTAGGAAACAGGAAGAATGTCTGCCTTAGATGTTTCCAAATGATAGAAAATTAAAATTAATAGGATTTTTTTTAGTACAAGAAAGTAATTCATATTCATTGTAAAATAGATTAGAAAACATTTATGTGTAAAATTGGAAACAGAAATAATTCTGGTTCCACCATTCAGGAATAATCACTTGTTTAGTTTGGTGTATATGATTCAGGTCCTTCTCTAATGAGTATCTAATGCACACATTTTTAAAAATGTGCTCACATTATAAGCACTGCTTTAAAACCTGCTCTGCAGTTTAACAATGTGTTCTGAAAAGTTTTCTATGTCATTATTTTTATGCGATGTGTTTTCATTGTATGGTTGAACACAACTGAACTGACCAAAATATTTGTAATATTTTTACCATTATAAACAATGGTTTGGGTGTGTGAGCCAGATCTCCATCAGTATAAAAAATCACTGATATCAATCTGTAAAGAGAAAGCACTTCTTTTGTCTCCTAGTTTTGAGGTTCCAATCCATGATCAACTCATCACATTGCTCTGGGCCTGTGGAAGGCAGTCCATCAAGGCAGTGCCAGCTGGCAGGGCAAAACTGCTCACCCCATAGAGGAGAAGTGAAGGAGAGAGAGGATAAGCCGCTATCCCATAATTCCTATCAAGGGTACATTCCCAGTGACACAGAGATATCCTTGTAGGCCCATGATTGTTTCTACTGTTTCCCAACAGTGCTAACTGGAGATTGAGCTTCTAATGCAGGGACATTCAGGGGACACTCAAGATCCAAACCATTACAGTGGAGAATAGTGTTTCAAATAAATTACTGGATATAATCCCAAAACACAGAAAATTATAGAGCCAGTGGTAAGCATTGTTAAAATTGCCCTTGCAAAATGAATGAGCCCTTTTAAACAGACCCTAGCGTGCCAAAGTGATCCATTTCATCAGTTCTGTATTTTAAAGATTAAAAGGACATAATACTGTGCCTGCATATAGTGGCACCACATTAAATTTGGTTCTTCTTCTATTCCACTCTCATTTAGAGGAAGAGTTCTACTTTTTGTTCTTAAGTGTATGTAAGAGATTTTGTTTTTTTGTTTTGTTTTGCTGACATTTAGTGCCTCTGAGACAGTAAGGTTTTTAATTAGTGAGTTTTCTTAATGTCTTTACTAAATACACTTAATGCATTCCACTGAGAGTGGAATAGAAAGGGAATGGATAGAACCTATTCCATTCTCAAACCGAAACATGAATGAAATTAAAACGTCTTATATTATTTGGAGTTGGAAATTTTATTAACCTAAATCCATTACGTAAAAGACAAAAAAAAAAGAGGTCTACTCACTGCTCTTTGATGTCTATTTATCACTAACTGAGACACCCATTTTTCTAAATGGAAACAAATTTTCCAAATATTTTGGTGGTAAACTCTCAGTTTTCCATGAATACCTTAGAGATGTATATAGTAATAATGAACTCTCCCAGAATAATAAGGCTATACAATGACAAGCCTTAAGAAAACTAACCTTCCAAATTTCAGAAGTTTTAAAAGTTTTAAAAAGAAACAGGTTATTTTTAATGTTATCTATCCTGATAGTGGCAAAAGAACATTGACTGCAAATAGCCGAAGGATCATGGCAAGGATCCCTGAAAGGGAACCTCACAAACTAAAGAGATTGAGAGATCAAAGAAGTCTATTTAAAATTCTTTCCACCTTAAACCCCTTTCAAACTGAAACAGCCATCCATTACCAAGAGAGCACACTACTCTCTCTGTCCTATGGAAGAATACAGCCCGAAAAAGAAACTTGCCGCTGAAAACTTACAAAGAATTAAAGTTGTCAGCCTTAAGAAGTCAAAATATAATAAAAACCCTCACACAAAGACCGGTGAAGAGAAAGCTCTTTCATAGCAAGCTGTAGCAGACAGTGGTGTGACCATTCGTACCTGTGTTCTCGGAAAGCTGTAGATGCTATTGTTGGTTTTGACCATCTTTTAGGAAGATCAGAGTTTTCCATGATGCTGTTTCACAAAAAAGCCAAAAATTGATCTTTAAATTCTACTTCATATTTTTCATCCTCTGCTGTTTAAGAATTTAATTTTTTTTAAATTTAGAAATATATTGGACAATCTTCGTGTTAATTTTCTGTCTTTAAGTCTTTAGTTTATTTTTAAATAGCACTGCTGTTTTACTGTGTGCATTTACTGACTTACATAAAAACAGAAACCCCAAGTTTCCTTCTATCTAGCACATCGTAAAAAACAATCCTTTCCTTTCACCATTCATGTGGTTCTTGTGGTCGTTCAGCTTGTTAGCTTTCCCTTAACTTCTAGGACCCTCTAACCCAAAAATATTTTAAAATCTGAAGACAAAGGTAGGTGCATCTTTTAATAAAATAATAATATGCTTATGCATTTCGTGTAGCTATTACAATCCATGACTTCTAGATATGTTTTTTAATACTGTGAGACAAAGCTGAGCAGTGACTTTATCTTTGGAAGTGTCTGTTATTCAAAGCTAACAGATTTATTTCTTCGTATTTAATTCTTAGCATTAATGCCATTACCTTGTTCATAGCATCCTCTTTAAAAACTTCCTTTGAAAAATAATAAAGGTGGATGGCTGTTTGAAGAAAACTTAAAAATTCTCAGAAGCACTTTACCTTTTTATTGGAGCATTTATCACTGGTGTAATTTTCATTCTGAACAGGCTTTTCCTATTGTACAAATTATTTACATTTAATGCAATTAAGTTATGATCATCTCCAAATTATGACATATACATTATCTAACATTTTTCAATAAAACAGCTTTGCTTGCTCTTTAAGGAATTAACTGAGATTTTCAGTTTACTGAGCTGATGCACATAAAATTATTTTTCTGGTTATTAGATACATGGAACAGTTAATTCCCAAACATTTCAGCACACCAAGATTATATATATGATTCTTCTAAAGGGATTTTAATGTTGCTTAACCTGATAAAATGCCATTAATCCTTTGTAATCACTTTTTATAAAGCACTTTGTGTGCTGAAAACAAGTTCAGAAATTCAAAACAATTTTATGTGAAATAATACTATCCAAACATCAGCATAAATTAATTTATTTCAATATAAAGGTGGGTGAAACCCTACAAAGGAAATAAAACATATAACTGTTTATGCTTTATGAATCCAAGAGTAAAAAAGAAAGAACTCACTGCTTGTGTTCTTGTGATTTTCATTGTCTGGTAGGTTGACAGTTATACATTATCTTTTCAGATGTTTGATACTATTTTCGAGAAATTGGGGGTGACCTCAGGATGATCTCTCTAAGTCCAGCTGCTTAACTCTAAATTCTATGTAATAACTGTTTGTGAAATCAGCACATCTCCTCCGAACTCTCCCGTGGGTTGCAAGTGATCAAACAGACAAAGCCATAATGACAGCGCCATTCGATAGGTTTAACAGAAAGGGAATTCTAAAGACATCATGAGCAGCTATAAAAGTGCACACTGGGAAAACCATATTCTTTATTAAAATCACCACAAATACAAAAGCATCATTTATACACATACACAGTATACATGCATTCTCGAATTCTTAGAAAACTGTCACAGATTTATTGGCTTTACATAGCATTACATGGCATATCATAGAACAAAGATACTCGTGTAATTTCCAGATGAAAGTTTCATTTGCATTTTTAATCCATGTATTTTCATCTAGACTATTTAAAGTATTTGCTAACAAATGTTTCCCAGTTTAGGCTTCCTGGCCATAGGAGTGAATGTCGTGTGTCATATAAAATTTCATAGCTTGTCGTTTCTGTTCAAGTTTCAATTGTATCTTGCCTTTTCTGTAGCAAGAGCTAGCCTGCGGATATTGGATATACAACCAGCTGCAGATTCCTGGAGCTCCTGATCAGGGGACCCAACCATATCCAGGAGAAGCTGTCAAACATAAAAGAGAAAGTGGGGGAGAAGAGAAAAAAGAATAAAACCATTAATCTAAAGGTACATCTTTAGGTTATGAAAATGATTTAAAATGGCAAGCATTTTCAAAAGCCACCAAAACTACATAAAATGCCTGTAGATAAATACAAACATAAGTGGTGCTTAATCAGAGGCAGGAGTCATTCGTTCAATTGTTACTTTATTTTTGGGAGCAGAGTTAGAATCATTTTGCTCCCTCTTCATTTCTTTGGGCATCTAATTACTACCCATTCTGCTTCTGAAATCTCTCTTGTGTCCTTTCTGACTTTTCCAACAGTATACCATCCCTAGACTACTAGTGTACCCTCTAATTCTTGCCCATCTCATCATATCACTACCTGATTATATCAGTCCCTAAATAAAGACTTTCATGAGCTCCCAATGCCAACTAACTATAGCCCAGTTTCTTAGCCTATCCTGCATGCTCTGGCCTCAGGTTACTTTGCCAACCATTCATTGTTCTCCTTGCTCCCTCATTAGCGAAAGGTCACATTTCCCACTTCTCTTATCTTTACTGATGCCTGATGCATCCGCTTATCCCTTCTCTGTCAATTTGATCTGTCTTTCCAGGATGACCCAAACAACTGTGCCACAAAGCCACCACGCCTGACTTCCATCAAACGAAGTGCCATTTCTCCTTCACTGAAGCTCTCATAGGACTCTACTCAAAAGTCTGTTGCTATACTCTTTATTTTAGACATTGGGCTAATGTCTTCTGTCCTTTAGATTGTAAATGCTTGAAGAAATTTATAATACGGTCTATGTCTAGCACACATTAGATGCCAAATAAATGCCAAATAAACGAATTACAAATTTTAAAACTTAGTAACTATGATTCTAATCAATAGTTTTGGGAAAAATTTTTCCAAAAATTAATTTGGATCATGTGTTTTCCACGCAGGAGCATCTGAGTACAAACATGGATAATGCCAGAAAATGAAGATAACTTGATAAACACAGAAGTGTCACAGGAGAAATACTGTGGTGTCTTAAATTTCCCACTCTGAAGAGTTTGGCTTTTATTCTCTAAGTAATAAAATACAGTTATTTAAGCACTTTAATCAGGGGAGTGGCATGGCCATATCTATATTTTAGAAAATTCACTTTTACAGTAATATATAAA
Source organism: Dasyprocta punctata (assembly GCA_004363535.1). NCBI lineage: Eukaryota > Metazoa > Chordata > Mammalia > Rodentia > Dasyproctidae > Dasyprocta > Dasyprocta punctata. Next base: position 69,422 of record RJWM01000351.1, on the reverse strand, counting down.
CATGACCTCTAGTGAGAGGAGACAGAAGGGCAGTGTATTATTTCATGCTAGAGGCAATAAGGACTGAATAAAAGAATAAGGACAGTGCAGAAGGAATGAATACCAGGGCTCACCAAAGGATTAAATAGCCAATGCCCAAGAAATATTGGTTAACCAAATAAAAGAAAATTAAAACTGGTAAGCTCACATTATATATAAGCATCAATTCCAAGCAGACTATTGAATTAGGAAGGGAAAAGTGTAAAACATTTAAAAAGTTATATATGAGAATACCTTGATTGAACTAGCACATGGAAGGGTGCCTGGCTTCTTCCTGATCCTCATCACATTCAGCCTTCCACCTCCAAGATGATACTGGTTCACATTTTCACCGATCCAAGTTCTCTGACCACAGTGTGTTCTCTTACTACGGGGCCAGCAACAACTCTTGCTCTCATCAGGCCCCTGGCCACTGACCCACAGGCTGTCTCTGGGACAGTCTTTGTCTTTGTTTCATCCAATACCAGTTGAGACTCCACAGTCCACCTTTGCAGTCATTTTGTTATAGTTCCTTAAAGCTCCTTACAACATTCATCCAAGAAAATGACAATGGTGCATAAAGCCAACTCTTCCTTCCCCAGTGTCTTAGCAATAACAGCCTTGCTGGTGGCAATATGAAAATGGCAAGGCAGACAAGTCCACTACAAACTCAGCTGCAAGTGGAGTTTTATCACTGCCCAGCAATCTAAATGTCTCTTTTGAATGAGGTCACTTTGTCACTCTTTTCAATGTCTCTTTCAAGTTCTCTTTGTTCTTCTAGCCCCTATTCTCAGCAGATGGGCTGTAAGGGCTACTTAAATTCAACAGAAGCCACCGAACATGAACCACTCTAACCAACCCCCATACTAACACCATCTCAGCACTCTTCCACTCCTTCCTTCCTCCCAGGTGTCACAGATACACTCTCCTTCTCCCAAGGCCTGCCATTCACTTGGTATGTTCAGCAGGTCTCGTTATCCTGAGGACATTTTACTACCAAATACTCCCATTCTCTCTCCTTTCTTCATCTTTAACCTCTCCCTTTCTAATGACTCTATCCCATCATCATTTAAACACACATTTTCCATATTAAAAGCAGAGCAAAAGACACAACTTTCTCTCCACTTTTTCTCCTCATAGTGGAAAAAGAGTTTCTTAAAAGGGTTGTCCTCTGGACTCACTATCTCCAGTTTTAAATTCCATTTGTCTCACTGCCCGCTGGCCTCTGCCTTCAGTTTGCCACTGAACTGGCCCCCTGGGAGGTCAGCAGCAGCTTACCTTTGCTCAAAGCAAGGGACACTTCTGAGTTCTTTTCTTAGTTGCCCCTTAACAACATTTGTCATAACTGACTACTTTCTCCTTTTTGAAATATTCTCTGCCACTGGTGTGCTGTTTGTCTTGTGGTCCTAGGATAAAAGCCAGGTCCTCGCACATGCTAGGCCTGTGCTGTACCACTTAGCGACATGCACAGCCCTGGTTTCATGACCATATTCTTCTGGTTTTCTTTCCTTTCACTTATCCTTCTTTCAGTCCTCATCAATGGCTCTTCTCTTTGTTCCAGAAAACAGAGCAGTAAAACTCCCCCAATAATCTAAATCATTTTAATTGCCAATATTTATATTATTTTTATTATAGTAGCCAAGTTAACAAAATGAATCCCAGTTACCTGCAGACTTTTTAAAGTCTTGGATTAGAGTGGGCTCGATGCTACACTAAAAGCTTGATTTCTCCAAGCACGTGGGATGTGGAACTAATCTTGTTTCCAGTTGTCCTATATTTGTTATTCACTTAAAAGGAGGAAAAGAGACTGCCAGCCAGACTGACTTCTACTCTCATCCTGATTTTTCCTAGGATAAGTCTCACGATTGCTTTTTAAATCTAGGAAGAGATGAAATAAAATCCCACCTGCACACCCCATTTATCTTAAATAGAAGTTGACACTTGCTTTATGCTGTTCAGCTCCTTTCTAGAAAATTCTGTGTTGAATCATAGTCAAGAGCGTGGATTTTGACATCATTGCTTCTCGGATTTGTATCCCAACTCTTCTGAGCAGGTGATTAAACATCTTAACCCTACCTTCACACATCTTTAATGGGATTGCCCCCTTCTGAGGGTCATTTTGAGAATGAATAACACTCCTTTAATGTATGTTTGAACACTTGCATTCACACCCTCTTCCCATCTACACCCACAGATGTCCCTCCTTCTTGTTGTGTCTGATTGGTCTCAGAACCTTTTGCTGATCCAAGCCTGCGGTGTGTGACAGGGAAGTGTGGAGAAGCCCAGGCCAGGAAGGGTAGAAGACATCTTGTGGAAAAGAACAACAGAAGGGGCAGGAAAGGAGAAAGCATTTTGAACAGAGAATTTGAGGTGCTTGGAGTAGTTAGGCTATTTGGAGAACGACTCTGGGATGAAAAGGGGAAATGTGTTAAACAAAATTAACAGTCTAAAGAAGTTTAGCAGTCATGATTATGTGCTCTCTTTTCAAGAGAGAATGACTCTAGACTTAAAATTACTTTCAGTTGCTTTTTGGTTGCCAGGTTTTCTGTTTCTGCAACTGCATTTCCATGTCTGGACTGGACCATGAGGTAGCTTGGCTTCACACAGGTTTTGCATTTGAATACAGAGCCCAGTGCCCAGAATAAAGCAAGGGTTCCATACATGGCATTCATTCCCATGGTGATTATTTCACCAGTGCTGAAGTCTGGTTCTGGCATTAATTTTCTGGAGGCCAGCCCTGGTTAGATGGAAAGGAATGAGGAAAGAGGAATTTTGGCCCTGAGGTCAGTCTTGCTCCTGTCAGCACTTGCTCCAGGGTCCTTCCTTAGGTTCCAATGACCCGGGCTTCTCTGGGCACCAGCTGTTACTAACCTGCCATGCCCATCTGGAAAGGAACCCCTTGATCTAATGCCTGTCAAAACCCAACATGGATTTTTGCCCATATTGCCTCAGAGCAGGCCGTTGTTCTATGGTCCCCACTTTGGGTTTTCCAGGAGTCCGTTGTCTTTTTTCCCAAGCATCATGCCAGTTACATAATGTCCCACTGCATAAACCAACGTTGGCTATTCCCGGACTCAGCCAGGGTCAGGCACTGAAGAGAGCATCTCTGTGCAGCCCTGTGCCATACATTAGGAGGAAATGTCTGATGAAGACAGTTACCCTTTTTATGACACTAAATGACGCTTCCCTTACCCAACAAACTTCTAGCCCTGAATGCTCCAGGACTGTTGATCTGTGGGAGATTTACATTGCCTAAATTTCTTGCATTAGTCATAAGGCTTCATTCTATATATGCTAGGGTGGTTAGTGAAGTTTTAGCCTAAATACTAGATCAGTAGAACCCACAGTCCACTATTTCAAAGGCTTAAAGTATAGGCAAATGTAAACATATTTTAAAAGAAATAAATAGAAAGAAAAAATCTGTGGCTTAGCATGGAACATGTGGTAGGCAGTGAGAGTGGCTTCCTTAGGTTTACCCTGAGTGCCTTCCTGGCGTGAAGCCCACAGGTTACCTCATGTTTGTATAACGTGAAATGATTTTATTCCCTACCAACCTTGCTATGCGCCAAACTCAGTGATTTATTATTTACTGGTGAGTGCAGCCTGGTCAGTCCATTTTACTTAGCCAGGAATATTCTCAATCAAGGACACAGAGTTGGAAGTTTAGAGTTTTCTGTGTGCTTGGGTATGAACAGTTTGATATCGGAGAAGTATTCCCACGACCCTGATCTGATTTTGCTGCTCCCTCTGAATTCATTGTTGTTCCTGAATTTTATTTCATTGTCAATCAGTGTTACTTCCTACTTGGTTCTACACCAAGAGGCTGTGCATCTAACATTGCTTTACGAATTGAACAAGAATATGCTACTCTCCCAAACCACCATCTGAACAGTCTGTACTATATATGTGTCTCGGTTTGGAATCGGAGTATGTTTTCATTTTTCTAAGAGCTTCACAGGCTAACTAGGACACTCTGAGGAATGCTTTAGAAACATAAACATTCACATAACAGAAACTACACAAAACCCCAAATTTGGTGGGCAGCTAACAGACAAAGAACAGCACATGTTTACAAATCACTAACACACGGAGCCAGGTGAAGGAGGTTTGTAATCCTCTGTGATAATTATACTTCAAAGGGGTGGTTTCCTCAAGAAAATGACATGCAAATTGAGTACAAGCGAATATGGAACTGGTATACATATTTTTTTTACTACATTTTTTTTTGATCTATTGACTTTTTCCAACCATAAAGTCATTTTTAATATTATAAGGGGGAAAAACACCTCAGGTTTAATTTTTTTGAAGTATTTGTTCCTTTAAAAAACTTTCCTTTTTTTAATCTTTCCCCCTACCCCAAACACACCCAAGGACTTGAAATTTATTGGGAGTTTCATATACACAACGAAGGCAAACTAGCCCCCTTGCTTTAAAACTTAATTGCACAGAGCACTTTAAAACATCATTCAGACGAATAACTTTTTACAGCACTGGAGCAAACGAGGACACGGGGAGGGCGCAATGAGTGGTTTGTGGATTGGGCCGACAGGAATACTTCCTCCAGTGTAAAAGGCTTTGATCTCAAGGCTTGTGCCCTCCACACGCAGCTGTGACCCATGGCTCACATCTCTTGGAAGGTGAGATGTCGACAGCATGGGAACCAGTGTCTGCCTTCAATTTTTGCTTTTCCATTTAACAGTTCGTGATTTTATATAACATTTCAGTTGTATGAAAAATATGTACTAGTTTGAGTGATAACAGATTTTCTTGTGGTTTGACTCCACATCATTTGCGTGAACACAGATGGGGAAACTCGAGTTTTAATTAGATCCGGACGAGAGCTGCAATACCTGGGTGCACACTCAACGTGGCATGTTTGCCAGAAAGATCTCAAGTTCCCAGGGCTGACTTGAACTGAGAGCCCTTTTGCCGTTTCCCCATTCACCAGGCATTGCTGTGTGGTTGTCCCAAGAAGGCACAAGTCAGTGAGCAGGGAGGCATCTGGACTGCGTCTGCGTGTAGGACAACTTCCCAATCGCTCAGGCTGGCTGGCTTCTGTGCTGTTCCTGTGCAGATGGAACTGCATTTTCTTTCCCATCCAGACTCTGAACCTTCAAATTCACTATATGTGATATGGAGTCAGAATTGGGGGCCTCAAAGCCATTTCATATTTGCTGGCAGGGGAGCAAAACCTTTGATTCTGTTTGGGCACAGAGGGAGTCTCCAGGGTTTGCCTTTTAGTGGTATCTGTCCTCCTCCAGGTGACGATAAAGCATGCCATGTACTGAATGCCCCCACCAAAACTCATATTGGAATTTAATCACCATAGTGAGATATTAAGTGGATGGAAATTTAATCTATCTATTTGGAGATGGGACATTTGGGAGGTCATTAAAGCTAAATAAGGCCATAAGGGTGGGCCCCTAACCCAACAGAACTGTGGCTTTCTAGAAGAGAGAGAGATCTAAGATGCAAATTGGGCATAAGTGGACATTCTGTCTCACCATGTGATGTTTTATCTGACTTGGGACTCTGCCAAGACAGAGCTCCGGCCAGCAAGAAGGACCTCACAGACACGACTTCCCAATCTTGAACTTTCCAGCTTTCAAAACTTCGAACCAAACAAACCTTCATTCTTTGTAAGTCAGTCTGTGTCATTCACTTACCGGCACCAGAAAAGAACTAAGACACCAGGTTTATGTGAGCTGAGATTCATGTCTGCAAAAGCTGAAAATGGGTTCTACTCATGCAACTAGCTTCTTTTCTGGGCTGACATTTGCTCATATTTCAGTAAGTCCATTCCATGGGTTTTCCAACATGCTGATTTTTTCCATGAGTCTTACCTGAGAATATGTACCTGAATACACAGACAGGAGATTAGGGCCAGGTCTATAGTCCTGAGGGTAGAAACAGAATGCATACTAGAAAAGAGTCCTAATGACTTTCTTCTAAAAATGCTACAGATGGAGAGTGGTTTGATTGCTGGCTGAGTGAGAAGACCATGGGGCACTGCCTGACACTCTTCATTAGAGGAAGAGGATGGGGCAAGTCTCCGGATGATCCAGGAGGAAGATCATGCTTCAAGTTGCCCATCGAATCTAATTTTTATCAAATTTAAAGAACAGTTCATACAGGAATTTCCTGGGTAACATGTTAAAGAGATGATAGGACAAGGGCCAGTAAAAAGATCTACATGGACAGGGTTAAAATCTCACTTTGCCATTGGATAGATTAAAGTGCAGTAGATAATTCTCTGGGAGAAAAACTGTTCTCATAGATTATGTAGTGTAGTGACTATGAGTTGCACTTTGGGCTCAGATAGTCTGGTTTGAATCCTGGCTTTTCACCTTCCTAACTATATCCTTCCTGGGATAACTCTGAGCCTCAATCGTTACCAATAAAATTATAATTTATAATAGTACTTTCTTAACAGGATAAATGTGGGGATGACATGGTATTTGTACTATGTGCTCAGAAATAATGATTATTACTATCACTGCTGTTATTTTGCACTGGAGATTGCTGGTGAATTGAAAGATTAAAATTTGATGTTAGCTCATGTGTTTTGCTGGAGTTCCAACTGCATTGATCTAGATAAGCGATTTTGATCTAGTTTTATTGAAAATTAACAGAAGGTTTGTGGTTCTCTGGTATCTGGGCAAGAACAAAAGTAAAAATATTAGCAGTAACACATCTCTGTACTCATAATAATAAGTTCTTTTTCAAATTGGTTTCCTTCTGAGTCAATTTCTAATCTAGAATGACATCAAACTCCGTCAGTAAACAAAGGTATGAAATAGATGTTAATAAAACCTACAGTGAACTGGAACATGTTTGCAATAGGAAACTGTAGAAGTTGGAAGAACAGGTAAATGGTTGAAATTTTAAACATTCACCAGAAGGTGAGGCTAAACTGTATTATTTATGAATTCACATTATTAACACAGCCAATGCTGGTCCACACCTCCTGTGCTATTAGAGTAGCTAAAGAAACATCTGTATCTTCCCCTTGCAACAGTTTCCTCTAAAATCAAGTTTGCAACATTAGTGAGACATCAAGTGCTTTCTAATTCAAGTATTTTAACTTTTTATTGTGTTGCAAAATATTGGAGCTAGGAAATTAGATCTAGGCAAAGAAATGTATGCTGTGACAAGAAGTGAAATCAACATAATATTTTTAATCATTAGTGTTAATCTCTTTCCTTGACTGCCCTTTTAGGACACAATGAGAGAAATCATACAGATTGCAACTTCTGTCAAAGGAAGACAACAGAACAGGCAAAAGATGCAATTTCCAATAAGGGATAAAGGACAGGGAAGTTGCTATTAATAACCACGTTTATTATTCTCTATAATGTCTCAAACAGGAAAGCAAAGTTTATTTGTGTAGGTCTCAGAACAAAGCCTGGCCCAGAGTTGCTCTCCTGTTGTTAGATACCACTGCTCTAGTGAAAAACACCTTCAGGCACTGTATGCTCAAAATGTGGCACTGGCAGCTTTGATTGACCTTCTCTGAAGCAGTCAGGCTGCTGCTGCCCAGTGGAGGAGGCTGTGTCATGTGCATGGGTAGTACCTCTATTGAGGGAATGGCAGAGCCTCCGAGCCCCTGATGTGTTCCGCTTCTTTGACAGGCTCCAAGGTCTCTTCTGGAGAACGATGTGAGTCCTGAGAGACAGGGTTATAGCATTTGGAGCCTTGGGTGAGCTGTAACATGAACTTGGTGCTAAGGTCCTATGAAAATGTACTGCACGACACACACTGCTCTGTACTTTCTGCTCTGGGTTTCACCGTGGCTTTCCTCTGGTTCTAGAAGAAGGTTAGACAGCAATTCCATGTTGATCTAGGGCATAGAGCAGTTAGAAACGTCACCAACATATGGTGAAGACTAGACTAGGTATGGATCAGAATGTGTGTTGGGCTCACCGACATTCAGTCTGAAGGCTTAACAGACGACACTGGCATACTCATGTTCCACAGGAGCTTCTTGAAAAATGTGCAAGGGAGGTCAACTTGAGACTTACACATCAACTCTTATCTTTGACTGATACCTTTCTTGGGTATAGAATTCCAGATTGCAAGTAATTTTTCTTTAGAGTTCTGAAAAGGCAACAACTCTATTGTCTTCTTGCTTCCAGTTTTATAGTTGAGAAATACAAAGCAATTCCTATTTTTGATGTTTGGATGTGATATCATCCCCTACCCCACTACTGAAGATTGTAACAGTCTTCTCTTTCTTTTCCTTCCTTCCTTCCTTTTTTCCTTCCCTTCTTTCTTCCTTCCTTCCTTTCTTTCTCTCTTTCTTTTTGTACTTCTTTTCTAGAATTTCACGATGCTATAACCTGCCAGGTCTGTATTTATTCCTTGTAGGCAGGGCCATTTCAGTCTGGCAGTTGACACAGTTCTCTACTAGGGAATTGTCAGATTATTTCATTTCATTTTCTCCTCTTCCATTTCCTGTTACCTCTCCATGAGACTGATCTCTTGCCTTGGCTCTCTAATTTTCTTACCTTTCCTTTCCTACTTATCTCTTTATACTTCTGCTCTGTTTTGGATAGATTTTATTTTTCCAGCTGTTACACTGAATCTGTGTTTCCAGAACATTCTTCTTTTTTTTAAAATAAAATTCCATTCTAGTTTCATGGATATAGCACCTTTCCTTCAACAACAAGGGTATTGATGACATTTTTCCTTTTCTCTCATATGCTCTATTTCTTCCAAAGGTATGTTTATTTCTATTTGGTTTGGTCTCTGTTTTTCACATTCAAGACATCCTTCCAATGTCAGTTACTTTGCTGGATGTTTAGAAATTCTGAGCGCATACAAGGGGCTTGCTGACTGTTTTACTACAAGGTGATCTGGGTTGTCGCAGGGCCACTCAGAATTCTGTTCTCCATGCAGATCCCAGGTTGAAAGCAGATGAAGGGAGCCGTCACTTGCTAACCAATTCACAAAGCTGGAGCTGGGTTATCCTAGCTGAAGAACACAGTTATCTCCCCACTGATATGTGATCTCATAGTCCCCTTTAGCAACGGCATGAAGGTACCTGCTATCCTTCAGTCCAGGGACCCTGTTTTGCCCTCTAGACAACTACTGGTTGAGTGATTCTGCCTTGCAGAGCTGAGGAAAGGGCTCTCTGGCTTCCACTCAGTATTCCTCAGAGTAGCCTCCACTCTCAACTCTCTCAACCCCCTCCAGGAGAATTAACTGCTGCTAATTCCTATGTATTTTGAAGGTTCCCCACTGTACACCTGGTTTCTTCTATTCCCTCTGTTGACTTTGATTCCTCAGGTCTTCTAAGCAGACACTGAGTGCTAGTTGACACTCTTTCATTGAATTTCAATTTTTTTTTTTTTGGTACTGGGAATGAATTTCAATTTTAAAAGTTGCATTGCTTTTGTCTCTTCTATAGTCCTTTAATTCTCCTTCTCCTGTTGGTCTGTTTTTTTTTTAATGAAAAAATAAAAGTCCCTTGTATATAATGCTATTAGATTTCAGAAGGAAATAAAATTGGAGTTAGGAGTTTAACAATTAGGTCAAGTTTTTGATGAATAAAAGGATCTGGAGCTGAATTTGAAGGTACAGCTTGTAGAAAACACACTCAGATTTAGAATGTGGAGGAGAATCTCTCCTCCTCCATAAGGAGAAAAGACAGAGAAAAAAAACAAAAACAAAAATACTAAGTGGTCTTCTCGGAGAATAAGAGCCTAGCTCAGAGATGGCCGTAGGACTTTCTCTAAGAACTGATCTGTCTAATACCAACCTGGATGTTGCCGACATTGCTGGATGTATATTCTCTTCATCATTCTTCTTTTGATGTTCTTTTGGCTGTGCACACAATGATCCTCTAAGAATATTTTTGTTTTATTTTAATTTGTTGTTTTCTTGGTGGAAAGAGTAACGAGGGTAAGTAAAAAGTACTGAATTTCAAATCTAAGCCAGGGCCACATAAGACATAAAAAGTGTGCTTACAAGAGCAGGATACTCTACAAGCTACTTCAGGCTATCAGAAGCTGAGATGTCTGGGGCAATACTGAGAAAACTTTCCAAATTAGGCTTTGTCCAGGCATGGAAAGTTTGTGAGAGGCTGTGATGTCTCCTATATGACCGGAAAGAGCAAACCCTAGTTAGCACTCTGAACTACAGAAAAAAAGTTTTTCTGAAATGTGAATAAAGTCATGACTTAAAACGACATCTCATCCCCAAAATGAAACAAGCAAAACAAAAATCATTTTGACTCAAACAATATGCTTTCCTCTAGCCTCAGACCTTGACCTCTTCAACTCTGCTGACTTTCGCCACTGCTATGGTTCTACCTGGGCTTTACTAATAGCATGATGGTTCCCTCTCTGCCTCTAATGGTCCTGCATCAGAAATGCTATGACTTGGGAGAGTCAGGATGGGATACAAAACACAGGCAGAGCTTATTTATCTTCAGTCTCCCTGCACTGGCCTACATTCTGTGGTCTACCATGTCAACTGCTTTTCTGTCACCAGGTTTAACTATCTTTTCTCTACCATTTTTCTGTAGTACCAATATTCCAAATTGAGGTCCTGGGTCAACAAGGCTCCCAGATCATTCTCAGGAATCAGGGCATTGGCACACATTCACCACCTCTATTTTCAGTTGACTTTCAGTTCTGACTGGAAAACCATGGAAGTTTCTCTCATCAACTTTTATTTTCTATGGCAGCTATTTAGAACTTTCTCTACTCTCCTCAAATTACCTGCCCCACCACTTGGGTTCCCTCACTCTCAGCATATGCCTTTGCCTCCTACTTGGTGGGGAAAATAGAATTCATAAAAAGAGAAATGGCCCAACTCTACCATCACGTTCACCAATTTCCACTGTAAGTGCACCTGTCCTTTCCTCCTGCCCATCTGTTACCTGGAGCAGGTGCCTCTCTTTCAAGCCAAACTTATCTCTTTGCCCCTCATTTTCTGTTTTCTTCTGCCTCTGCTCAGTGCACCATTATCTCCAGTCTGTTTGGTACCTTTACTGCCTTCTCTCCCTCTTCCTGCTCTTGCCAAATAGCATTTAAATACACTCAAGCCTGCAGACTCAGTACAGAAATAAAACATTCAAACAAAAGGGAGAACCCCTAAATCTCCTCTATCTCCCCCTCCAGCTACCATATACGCTCTTTCCTTCACAGCCAGACCTCTTAAGAGTGACCTCCACTTGTTGCCTGCATTTCCTCTTTTTTTTTTCAAGGTCATCAGTCATCGCTTTGCTATGTACCTAGCTATGTACACTTTTGTCTTTAGTTTTCAGTAACACTTGTCCCACTGGTCATATCTTTGTCCTTAAAATACATTTTCTCTTGCCTTCTTTGAAATAATTCCTTCCTGATTTGTTAAGAATTTTTCCCTTTACTGTCTAATGGTTTCTTTTGTGAAGTAGTCTTTCTTAGCCCATCATCACACGACTCAGGACATCATGGTATATTCTTCAACCCTCTCGGTTTTTCTATGTGCATCCTCCAAGAGAAATGGCATCTATGCTCATTATTTCATGAACCTTGACTCTCACATCTGCCCATTAATGCTGCAGGTACCTATCATGTGTGATATATATATCATACCCCTATTTTGTCTTCTCAGACCTTCAGTCAGTATGTCCCAAATGAACTGTCACTTTCCTCAACATGCAGATTCTGTCTATCATTAAATTCTATGTTTCAAGTCAGACATTTAGCATCATTTCCCTACCCTTTTCTCATTCTTCACTCTCACAAATTCACAAAATCTTGCTGTTTTTTAACCTCTCAAATATCTGTTGAGCCCATCATGTCCCTCTATCTTTCATGATAGGACCTTAGTTGAAGCCGTCATTATCTCTCCCTGAACAGTATACTGCTTAACTCATCCTTCACTGCTGTGCTCATCCATTCCCAAGCCAGACAAACTTCTAAAAGGCAAATAAATGGTAACAATGGATTCTCCTTCTCAAAATATTTTAATAGCTCCCACGTGCCAAATTCTAATTTCCAAAGAGGGCCCACGAAGCCTCAAAAGGCTCCAGATGGTGGTTTTCCTTTCTGTTGATCTTTGGCTTTTATGTTTCTTCAGTGAACTTACGTCATTGGTAATATTTTGAAAGTTATAACAAGTGGATTTGAGTGGGGAATAAGACCTAGCAGTACTGCCTACACCCTGGAACATCAGTCTGAACAAACACTGATGCATGGAAATGCCTTCACAAGAGCTATGGAAACCAGGTGAGAGGCTCCAGAACCTAAATGCAGCACAGACATAAGAAAAGATGCAGTAAAGAGGGCGGGAAGGACAACCCTGCATTAACCGTGTCACCCTTTCTCCCCCAACAGATAGCAGAAGTCAGACAGAAAGGGTCTCTGCTTGGGAGGAGAGAAAAATGAGACCGAGACTATGCCTCTGACCCAACACCAGAACTGCCCAGTGAAACCCACTGCTAGTTAGGCCCCCTTTGCCCCAGATGCTTGGCTGGTACCCATGGGAGCCTCCAATTCTACCCTGGGTCCATGCCAGCCTTGAAGACTCAGCTTCTGGGCCCAGCCCAGCCACAGATCAGCCTTAGTGGCTCTGGGCTTTGGGTCCACTCTAGTGCCAGGTCTCAGTGGCTTTGGACTCACCACAATTCCAGGCCAGCTCCCATAGAATGAGACCCTAGCCCCAGCCCAGCTCCTGGTGCTAGGCTCGAGGCCCAGTTCAGCACAGGCCTGCCCGTGGGTTGCCCAGACCCCAGCTCAATCTGCCCCAGGACACTGGCAGCAAGTTCACTCCTGAACAAGGTAAGAGGTCTGCCTGGATGACTGACTGGTGACCTAGCAACCATTAGTCTAGCAAGGCTGGAATAGGCCTTTACTTCAAATATCAGTATAAGGCAACAAGAAACATGAAAAATCACAGAGACAACAACATCCCATACACACACACAGGCACACGCACACAGACATGCACACGAAACTATAAAAAAAAAAACACACAATAATTTCCTAGCAGCTGAATTTAAAGTAACAGATATACACAAAATGACTGAAAAAGAATTTGAAATGATTACTTTGTCTGATCATGGTGACAGACTCTTACAATCCCAGGAAGGCTAAAGCAGGAGGACCACTTGAATAACTGAGTGGCTTAGTGAGAACTTGCTTCAAAATTTACAACCAAGGGAAGGGGGGGGCGTGTAAGAATGTAGCTGTCTTAGTTACTTTTTATGTTGCTTAGACAAAACACTCAACATTAAGGGGGAAAGGCTTATATAGCTCACAGTTTGTAGAGGGTTCGTTCCATAGTCAGTTGGCTCCAAGACAGAGTGACTTGGCAGAAGGGCACTGCAGAAGAAAGCAGTTTATGGTGCCCACAATGTAGCAAAAGCAACAAGGACCTTACTAGTGTCTTTCTGTCCCTTTTATCTTATCCAGACTACTCAGAGTGGGAGAATTCACACCCTTAAACTTAGTGTCCCTAAGCCTAGCACTAAACCATGAATCAGTTTTTGCATTACACACTCTAGATTCAGCCACCTATGAGAAAGATACACCCGTGACCACATAAGGCTTTGGGGGGACCTCTAGACACAGGCCATAACAGTAGTTTAGTGTCAATGCCTTGGGTTCAATCTATAGTCTATCAGTAAAATAAATAAATAAAAACTGTTTTGAGGACTCTCAGTTAACTCCAAGAAAGTATAGATAAATAATCCAATATCAGGAATCAAATCAGTGAAATAAATAATTAAAATTAGAAATTTATCATATATATATACACATACATATATACATATATATTTTTTCAGGGCTCCAAGTATGGTCCAATGAATGCAAATCTATAAATGTGATACACCACATTAATAGAATGAATGCCAAATCCATATGACATCTCAACAGATGAAGACAAACCATTTGACAAAATGCAGTATCCTTTCATGATTAAAATCTCCCAAAAACTTAGGTATAGGTGGCATGTACCTCAACACAATAAATTCCATATATGTTAAAGGTACAGTTAACATTATCAATGATGCAAAGTTCCAAGCTGCCATTTTAAAGTCAGCAAAAAGACAAAGATGCCTACTCACATCACTTCTATTCATTGTAGTACTAGAAGTCCTAGCCAGAGTAGTTAGGCCAGAGGAAAAAACAACAGAAAGAAACTAACAAATTGAAGAGCTCATTCTTTTTTTTTTGTACTAGGAATCAAACTCATGACCTCGTGCTTGCCAGGCAGGCAGGTTATATGCCTGGCCCAAAGAATTCATTTTTGAAAGAATAAGCAAAATAAGCCCTTAGCCAAACTCACCAAGAGAAAGATGAATGCAATTAGAAATGAAAAAGGTGAAGTCATAACAGAGACTGTTGAAATCCAGAAGACAGTAATTACTTTGAAAAACTGTATTTTAACAATTGGCAAATTTTGAAGAAATGGACAGACTCCTACAAATTACCAAAGATAACCCAAGAGGACACAAATATGCTACACAACACAATAGCAAGCAATGAAGCTGACACAGTAATGAAGAATCTATTAGCTACAAAAAGCCCAGAACCTGAAGGATTTCCTGCTGAATTCTACAAAATCTTTCACCAATATTCCTTAAGCTCTTCAAAAAAATTGAAAGGGATGAAGTGCTCCCAAATTCATTTATGGAAGCCAGTATTACCTTGATTCCAACACCAGATAAAGATACAACTAACAAAGACAACTATGGGAAAATCTCCTTAATGAACATAGATGTAAAAATCCTCAAGAAGATATTAGTTAATAAAACGCGGCACATCACCAAAATGATCATACATCATGATCAAGTAGGTTTCATCCCAGAGATGTAAGGATAGTTCAACATACTGTGTATAAATCAGTAAATGCAATACACCAGATGAACAGAAACAAGGTTGAAAATTGATATAATTGATTGTATCAATGGAGGCCAAAACACTTTTGACAAAATGTAATACCCCTTCATGATAACAAAAAAACTGAAGATAGGTATAAAAAGACCATACCTGAATTTTTTTTTATTTAAGAGAAAATGGACACAGAAAAGAAAAACAAAAAGCAAAAGAGACAAACAAACAACAACAATAAATCCAATACAATAACATTATAGGTTTACAAAGCGAGATGATTGGAATTTGACAGTGGTTGTAATATTGCATATCATTACCTTCAAAGGGGTTGTTTAGATTAACAGATATAGACATGTAAAATTGATCTAATCATATGAATATTAACTGCTCTTTTTCAATAACTAATGCATTTAGTAGTATAGTCATTTTAACTATCTTATGCATACCTATATACAAATTTATGTCTTTTTCCTTATCCCTTCCTTCTTCCCTCTTTTCTCCTTATACTTCTTATTATCTTCAAAATAACTGCCTATACCATCAGGCACAATACAATCAAACAAAATAGTACAGGATAAAACCAATGAAAAACAAAACAATGGAAGCAATACATAGTAAAACAACACTGATTACTATAATGCCTCATGTTATCTTCTAAGCAGTTACTTATATCATCAGTCATAATATAATCGAACAAACCAAAATAGGATAAAATCACTCAAAACAAAACAATGAAAGCAATATAGGGTTTCAAAACAAGGTGATCAGTTATCAATAATGGCTACGACGACCATACCTGAATTTGACAAAAGCTGTTTATGACAAACAAATAGACATCACATTAAATGGGGAAAAACTAAAGGCATTCCTCTAAAATCAGGAATAAGACAAGGATGCCCAATATCACCACTTTTATTCAACATAGTATTTGAAACATTAGCCAGAGAAATTAGGCAAGAGAAGCAAATAAAAGGAAAGGAAGAACTCAAATTATCATTATTCACAGATGACATGATACTCAATATGAAGACCCAAAGAACTCCACCAAAAAGCTCTTAGAATTAATAACCAACTGCAGCAGTGTAGCAGGATACAAGATCAACACATAAAAATCATTAGTATCTGTGTGCACTGATACTGAACTTGATAAGAAGAAAATTATGAAAACAACACCACTCACAGTAGCTTCAAGAAAAATGAAATACCTAGGAATTAACCTATCCAAGAAAGTGAAAAATGTCTAGAAAGAAAACTACAGTACTCTAAAGAAGGACATTGAGGAAGACATCAGAAAATGAAAAGACATCCTTGCGCCTGGATAGGCAGAATCAATACTGTCAAAATGACCATATTCACAAAACTGTTACACAGATCTGATGCAATCCCAATAAAAATACCAACAGCATACCTAACAAATTTAAGAAAACAATCCTAAAGCTCATTTGGAACCAGAAGAGACCTAGAACAGCAAAACAATTTTGGGCAACAAGAGCAAAGTAGGAAGCACAGCAATACCTGACTTCAAGCTATGCTACAAAACAATAGTGATAAAAACAGCATGATACTGGAACAAAAACAGATACATAAATCAATGGAACAGAACAGAGGATATAGAAACATCCCTAGATGCAGTCAGCTATTTGATCTTTGAGAAAGGGACAAAAGCATGTGCTGAAGGCAAGGCAGCCTATTCAACAAGTGGTTCTGGGAAAACAGGTAACTCTTTGCAGAAGATTGAAAGTGGACACAGTTTTCATTATGTACAAAATTAAAACCAAAATGGCTCAAAGATCTAAACTGTTAACACAGAAACACTGAATCTACTGGAAGATAAAGTAGGTAAACCACTTGAAGTCATAGGTGCAGGAAAGGACTTTCTAAACAGAACTGCTATTGCCCAAGAAGTAACAGCAAGAATAAACAAATGGGATTAATGACAAACTGAAAAGCTCTGTACTGCAAGGAAATCAGTTAATAGAGAGAACAGACATCCTACAGAATGGGGAAAAATTTAGATACTCCTCAGACATAGGGTTGATACCTAGAATATATTAAGAACTCAAACAAAATTCTACCAACTAAAATAAAAGACCCAGTGAAAAAATTAGCAAGTGAAATGAACAGATACTTCTCAGAGGAAGAAACACAAATGGCCAAATACATGAAAAATGTTCAACATTTCTGGCTATTGGAGACATGCAAATAAAACAACACTAAGATTCCACCTTACCAGAAAGAATGGAAATCATTAAGAAATCAGACAATAGCAATTGCTGGTGAGGATGTGGTGAAAAAGGAACCCTCCTATCAGCAGGAGCATAAACTACTACAACCATTATGGAAACCAGATGGAGATTTCTTGAAGAATTAAAGTTAGAAATCCCACATGATCCAGCTATTCTCCTTCCAGGTATCTTCTTCGAAGAGCATAACACATTATACTACAGCAATGCATGCATACCAATATTTATAGCAGGACAGTTCATGATAACCAACTCCTGAATGTAGCTTGTATACTCATCAACAGACAACTGGATAAAGAAAATGTGGTTATCTATATATAGTGGTAAGAACAGACACTACACTTGATCTTAGCCAAAAGGCTGAGAAATTATTATCTATGTATAATGGAATACTACTCAGTTATAAAGGAGAAAATTGAGACATTTGCAGGAAAATAGATTCACCTAGAAAATATAATGCTGTGTGAAATAAAGCAAACATACAAATTTAAATACCAAATGGTGTCTTTCACTTTTGATAAAGTACAAGGAGATCAATAGAGGAAGGATAGAAGGACACAAGGGTATGAATCTCTTCCAAATGGGAAGGAGTCCTAGAGGCAAAGGGTGAAGGGTGAGATGGAGCAGAAGCGAAAGTAAGTAGAATAAAGGTGTGTCATACACAGGAACCTAATAACCTCAATAAATGTAAACATTATACGACATAAACATGAGATAAGATTAATATCAACAAGAATGAAAATGGGGGAAGGAGAATTAGAAGAGGAAGGGAGATCTGAGGGACGGAGAAGGAGATTAAAGAAAAGGGAGCAAGCTGTACATGTAGTCATTCCCCAAGATGATTGTAAAATGCTTGTACTAATAATAAAACACAGACATACGAATAATAAAATAAATTGTAAAATGCTTGCACTAATAATGCAGACATACTAATAATAAAATAAAATTCAGAAAAGAAAAATAGAGACTGAAATTTAGCCTTTCATGATGGCAATAATAACGAGCTGTGAAGCTTAGGAACTACTGGCACTTGTAATAAAATAAAGCTTTAGCAAAGCAGAGTGAAGTCCATTGGCCCTAGGAAAAAAAAAAAAAAAAAAAAAACAAGTTCCCAGAGAGTTAGAGATTCCAGACAGCATGAATCTTTGGGTCTAGGTTTCCAGTTGCCTTCCCCAGAGCTGAGCTATGAGGGAATCTGCAGGGTCCTTTCATCCTTCCACTCAGTAAGTCTGAGTATGTTTCTGTCACTGCCATCAAAAAGTATCCAGGGGCTGGGGATATAGCTCAGTGGTACAAGTGCCTACTTGGCAAGTGCAAGGTCCTGGGTTTTATTCCTGGTACCAAATAAACAAAACCAAAACTAAACAAACAGACAAAAAAAAACCATAAAAGGCACATAAAAGATGTATAGGAATAATAAAGAAAAAGACAAATTCGAAAGGAAGAAGTTAAATTGTCCTTGTTTGTGATGAAGCCTGTAAAAGCTCACCAAACAACTGTTGCAACTGTAGATGAATTCAGCAAAGTTTCAGGATACAAAATTCAATTTAAAAATTTGAGTAATGTTTTAGACCGTGACAGTGTACTACATAAAGAAAACAAAAAAATAACCCCACTTGCAATAGCTTCAAAATAAATAGATGAATAAAGCACTTACAAATAAATTTAACCAAGGAAATAAAAGATCTTTACACTGTAAACTATTTAATATTGATAAAAGAAATTAAAGATGATACAAACAAATGAGCAGATATCACATGGTAATAGATTAGAAGAATTAACATTGTTAAAATGTCCACACTAGCCCCAATCTATATTATAGATAACAGGCAATCTCTAACAAAAGTCCAATGACATATTTCACAGAAATACAAAAACAATCTAAAATTATGTAGAACCACTAAGGATCTCAAATCACTAAAATAATTTTGAATGAGAAGAAGAAAGCTGGAAGCATCACACTACTTGCCTTCAAAATATATTACAAAGCTACAGAAATCAAAATGCTATGATACTGGTGTAAAAAACAGACATATAGACCAATGGAAGAAAATAGAGGGCCCTAAAGTAAATCCACGCATGGCCAACTGACTTTTGACAAAGGTGCTAAGAACACAGAATAGGAAAAAGAAAGTTATTCCAATAAATAATGTTGAGACAACTGGATATTTACATGCAAAAGAATAACATTAGAACTTATGCCACATACAAAAATCAATTCAAAATGGGTAGAGGACTTTTAAACTGAAAAACAACTAGAAGAAAACGCTTTATGATATTGAAGTGATTTTTTTTTTTTTGCAGAGGAAAATAAACCTAGAAGCATAGGCAACAAAAGTAAAAATAGACAAATGTGATTTCATCAAAATCAGACACTTCTGCACAGTCAAGGAAACAGTCAAGAATGAAGAGACAATCTACAGGATGGGAGATGATATTTCCAAGTCATGTATATGATAAAGGGTTAATATTGAAACCACGTAAGAAACTCAACTCAGTAAGAAAATAACACAATGAGAAAATGGGCAAAGATGTGAATAAAATTTTCTGTAAAGAATACATATAAAAAAAGTTGTATGAAAATGTACTCCATATCAATCAACAGAGAAATGCAAATAACACCCACAATGACATAACTCTTTATATCTATTAGAAAGACAATTCTTTTAAAGAGAAATGGAGAAAGGGAAACCTTCTATACAGTTTGTAGAACTACAAATTAATACAGACTTTACAGAATGCAGTATGGTGGTTCCTCAAAAAATCCAAATGCAACCAACTTATGACCTAGCAATCCCACTTTTGGATATATTCAAAAGAAATGAAGTCACTATGTTAAAGAGATGACAGCACTACCACCATTACTGTATCATTATTTTAAATAACCAAGATATGGAATCAATCCAACTACCCATCAATGGATCAATGGATAAAGAAAACCTGTATATATACACAGTGGAATACTAGTCAACTTTAGAAAAAGGGGGAAATCCTTCCATTTAGGACAAAACAAATGAACCTGGAGAGCATTCTATTAAATAAGCAAGGTACAGAAAGACACATTGTACAAGATTTCACTTACATGTGAATTGCAAAAATGTTTAACTCACAGAAGAAAAGCAAATTGGTGGTTATCAGAGGCTGAGTGGAGTACATGAGATGAGGAAAGGGGAGATGTTGGTCAAAGGGTACCAAGTTCCAGTTAGAGAAAAGGAATGAGCTGTAGAGATCTACAGTATAGTTAATAATCATGTACATTTCAAAATTTTCTTAAAGAATAGATTTTATACATTTTAACTACACAGAGGTAGGGGATGTCAATTTAGCTCAATTTTAATCTTTCTATAATAAATATATATGTCAAGAGAGCACATTCTACTACTTCATAAATATGTGATTATTGTCAATTAAAAAATAATTTAAAGCTAACACATTTGGATCTGCCAGAAAGATAAAGATTCATCAAAGAGGTAGGAGACTGTGGAATCACAGAAACCAAGGAAGGATGACATTTTAAAGAAATGGTGAGGCCAGTATTGGAAGGTGCCATGGAGAGGTTAAACAACTTGAAAAGAGTTCCTCGGATTTGGACATTTGAAATCCTAGGGGTTACTGACAGGCAGTCTCTGAAGTCAGGATGCTAAAGTCAAATGGCAGTGGGCCAAAGAGTGAGGGACAGCTCGGGTAAGAGGGCCTTCCACGAATGCTTTCTCCCTCTGACATAGTGGATTCCACAGTGGATATGATCAGTTAATTGACAGAATTTTAGGAAATGAGTGAGCAGGCAAAAAGATTAAGACTGAGTTTGCAGGGGCAAGAGTGTGACTCGATAGTAGAGCATGCACAAGGCCATGGGTTCAATCCCCATCACTAAAGCAAAATTGACTGAATATGTGGGAGTGACAGTAGACAGTTCATGTCAGAATTTATAGCTTCCAAAGGAGAAAAATGGGATCTCCAGTACAGTGCATGGAATGGCTAGGAGAAGGAATACTCAAAGAGAAAGATGTTCAAACTGAATGTAGCTACAAAACATGTAGGTGTGGGAGAGGAAGTTGATATATTTACTGCCTGTAATTTCTTGAAAAAATACTGAAGGTAAGTTTGTAAGAGTAATGTCCCCATTTAATCCAGGCATAGGTTTGTATCTGATAATTCAGCATAGAAGTTTTTAAAATAGATAATACATTAGAAAATAATTAGTTTAATGATACAAAGATTTTTTTCATGACAGGAATTTGGTTTTGTTTATAACATTGCTCTGAGAAACATTAAGAATTTATAAAATCTGATGTGAAACTGTAAAATTAACTTTTATCAAGCTAAAAAATTTTAAGGAATTTTAATATAAGAAGTGACTAGCCTAAGACTTATCTAAATATACACATATTGAGCCGGGCGTGGTGGCACACGCCTTTAATCCCAGCACTCAGGAGGCTGAGGTAGGAGGAGCGTTGTGAGTTCGAGGCTGGCTTGGGCTACAATGTGAGCGCAAGGCCGGCCTGAGCTACATAGTGCGACCCTGCCTTGAAAAACTAGGGCCGGGAGTTTGGCTCAGTGGCGTGTCTGGCAGGCGTGAAGCTGTGAGTTCGATCCCCGGTGCCGCAAAAAAAAATAAAATAAAATAAAATAAAAAAATAAATACACACATATTAAAATGAATGATAATTCCCACAGTGTATCTTTATGTCAGAATCAGTCTAAATTCTTAATGTCATGTTCACTTTATCTCCCAAAGTTGGCACATTACTAAAGGAATCCAAAATAAAAGACATACCAATATTTAAAATACATTATTGGATATAGAATCCATCCCTCATGGAAGTAAAAATAAAGAAGATATTATCCAGAAGAGATGAAGCCAAAGAGTCTTTTAAAAATTTAGTTAAACCACTAGCCTAAAGTTATTTTTATTTCATTTTAGCTTTCAAAAGCAGATTAATACGGAAAAAAATAAAGCTCAATGCAGGAGAGAAGAGCCACAAGTTTTCTTCTTCAGTGTCAAAGAAATAGCTTTCCCTGCCCCTACTAAATTGGAACTATGCCCCATATGGATGAAAATAAATGACTAATTTCTTGGGAAATAGGATTAAGTGGAAGATTCTTTTGGTCCAATAATTGCTTTTCTTAACCACCAGCTGCTTTCATCTTATTCTCAAGGCCTCTCCTGTCTTTCCTTTCATTGTTCCCTGTTGCTATCAAGTGTACCTTAAACTCAGTCTATCTAGTCACTTCCAGTCCATTTCCTTGTCTCATATGATCTTCTGGAAGGAGATGTCATGTGTGATTGTATTGTTTTCTCTTTACAAGTTATCCCTAGTAGAATCTCTCTGAAACCTTTAAAGATAGAATCTAAATACCATAGTCACATTTCATAAAACAGTATTTCTACCAACTGAAAAAACTCTCATCATGCTATAAAAGATTTTAATAAGTAGCAAATTTTTGTTTAGTCTTTCCTGCTAAAATTATACAAAATGGTATTTCTCAATATCATTCATAAGAAATTAAAATGTCGGTGAAAAAACAATGAATTTTAGAATATAGCAGCCTTTCTTCCTCTTCTGGCAAAGACTATGTTCATTTCAGTTCTCATCTAGCATGAGTTTTGCCAACTCAACTTATTACTACAATGTCTAGGTTAGTAATTTAAAAAAATACTTTTAAGCAGTAGAATCCTTTTCCTCTCCCCCCAAACAAAATGTTAACTCTGCTGTGAAATTCATACATGTGGTATGATAAAAAATATGATGAATATTGAAGTTTCAAAAAACAGTTTATTATGGTAAAAGACACATTGCCATCAATGCCCATGAGAATATCCCTCCTGGTTCAGAACATACTTATCCCACCATTCTTGGCACTTTCAGAAGCAGTTCTGGAAGTCCTCTTTCATGGGAGTCATTTCAAAGTTACTTGCTGCGTGCCATTCAACAGAAAGGCAGGCTTGTAAAAACAATACAGTGTATCCTCATTCACATTATTCACTGGATCTGGCACTATGCAACTTCTGGCTCTTCCTCCAAATCAAAGTGACCATGACAGGTAAACATTTTGAATCAATTCAGGACATCAAGCCAGCCAAGACAATGCAGTTGATGACACTCAGGGAAAAAAGATTTCTGAAACTGTATCAGAAAGTGGCAAGAATGATGGGATGCGTGTTTGCTATGAGGGGTAGTATTCTGAGGGGGATTCATGGCAATGTATTGCTTCCTATAATAATTTTAAAATGTTTTCAACCTTCACCATGCTTTTCAATCACACCTTCTATGTATAAACATACCTGCATAAGAGAAATTGGAGCATCAGAACAGAAAGTAGAGCACAGCATTCTGGAAGACCCTTGAGGTACTTCTGCCAATTCCACAGTTCACAATAAAATGCTCATCTTCATAACAGGAGAGGTCTAATTATTTTCCTAATCCTCTCCTTTTGGTTCCCTGGAGTTTGTTTCTCACTACACAATAGCTCCTTTGCTGCTCACTCGTTAGAGGTGATATCAGCCTACCCACGTCATTTCCTCCACACAGATGTGCTCAATCAGCAGATGCTATTACAACAATTGCCCTTCCCCAAACTACTCTACCACCTGCACCATTATCCAAAACCATTCCCTCAGTTCTGACTTTGGGAGAACACAGTTTATACATGTTCCTACTGAGTTTCCTGTGACTGATAACTCGCTTAGTCTTCCTGGATTTTACATGTGCCTACCCATGATAGAACACATCATTTTTAAACCCAACCTTTAATTTATGTAATTTCAAATTATATGTTGACATAACGTATGCATTTTAGGCACTACACAATACGGTTCTGAAGGTCTCTTGCCCTCTACCCCTTAAAATGAGAGATGCAGAACATTTCTGTATGTCATGTTGACTTATCTCAATACCCTCCTGAGAGAATTTGAATAGATTATATTCCTAAACCAATTCCCAGACAAACCCAGAGTTTTTGACGGAAGGTTTAATAGTCATACTTTTAATCCTGATCTTGCTTGAAAATGGATCTGGAGCACTAAGTAGCTGATACTTATTTTGCATTGGTATAGCTGTTCTCAATGCCCACCTTACACATCTGGTAAGATGGTCCTCTTAAATCACTGTTTTTTTCTATTACCTGCAGTTGGATAGGATGAGCAGGTGGTCAGGTCTTTGCTTCCACTGAGTAAAGGAAACCAGGCAAAGATACTGCTGATTGCCTGAGATGCACTGTTAAACACACTAGGAGGAAGACATGGGGTAGCCCTCCAGGAATGTCCAGGCTGGGGGACCAGACGTGTGGGATCTGGTGGGCCAGGGGACAGTACTGTCCCTGCCTGTGGCAAAGGACTCAGGAAACAGAGATGAACAGTTGTGCTTTCTGACAGTGACATGCCCAAAATCCCCAGACTAAGGAACAGGGTTGGCAAGTGGGCCAGAGGACAAAGCCCAGGCAGGAAAGAAGCCTAAAACTCAGGCAAGATTTCCTCAGTTCAGCTTCATCTGCCTCATACTTCACATAGATGTCTATGTGATTCCTGCATTAATTTCTAATGCTATACTGGTTTCCCCTACTGTTGGGGAGTGTAGCAGGTCATCTGGACCACAATGACAAAACACACACTGAGTGACTCAACAATAACAGAAGTTTTGGAGGGTGGGAGGCCCAAGACACGGCAAACCCTGTGTCTGGTGAGGTCCTGCTTCCTCCTAGACAGTGTCTTTTCACTGAGGCCTCATGTGGTAGAGAGGCAAAAGATCGCTACAAGGTCTTTTCCTAAGAGCACTAATCATATCCTTAGTATTTTCAATTGTTATTCTTTTATAAGTACATGTTTGTAATATGGAATCGGTACATGAATGTAACACATCTTAATTATTTTTTCATCCCTTTCCTCTCTTCCTGTCCCCCTCCCTACATCTCTCAGTCCTTCTGCTCTTTTCAAGAGCTCTATCTCTCTGTTTTTTATTATCTATTTTTTATTTTGCCCTTCATTTGTAATTTGGGTTTCTCGTAGAAAATATTTAAGTTTCTGTGTTTGAATTATTTCACTTAACATTATGGTCTCAAAGTGCATCCATCTTTCTAGAAATGACCCAAGTTTATCCTTCCTTATGATAGAATAGCACTCTGTTGTGTATAAATAACCAGGGCTCTAGCCTCACACTCTAACCATTTCCCAAAGTCCCTGACTCCAAATAGCACTGCCTTAGGAGTTCTGATTTCAATACATGAATCTTAAGGGGATAAAAATATTCAGATCATAGCAGGGAGTTTTGAAGTTTTAGAGAGACACTAGAGAAGCTACTTGCCACTAGTGAGCCAAAACAGTTTTAAAGCAGAAGTCCATTTGCCTTTTGCTTTTTTTATCTTATGGAAAAAAGGTAAAACAAAATTTCATAACAGAATCATAGGAGATAACAATAGATAATACATTACATGTCATTATCTTTAAAATAGCTGCTCAGAATATTTCTTCTGGGAAAATACTCAGGGAAAGCTGGGTCAAATGGGACCTCTTATCCCACTTTTCTGAGGAATCTCCACAATGATTTCCACAGTGGTTATACCAGTCTACACTCCCACCAATAGCATTTATTATTGGTACCCATTCTTTCTGGGATGAGATGGAATCTCAGTGTTGTTTTAATTTATATTTCTTGAATGACCAGCAATGTTGAGCATTTTTCCTTAAATTTATTTGCCATTTGTATTTCTTCACCTGAGAAGTGTATATTCACCTCAGATGCCCATTTTTGGATTGGGTCTTTGATTTTGGGGGCATCTGATTTTTTTTTCTTTTTATGTTTCACACAGAAGTCCATTTTCTGAGGGACAATTGGTTAAATTTTTTTCCCCACATTGTGGGTTATCTTTTCACTTTATTGGTGATTTATTTTGCTGTGCAAAAGCTTTTGAATAAGATAAGATTCCAGTTGTTGATTCTTTGAAGTATTTCCCAGTCTGGGTTTTGTTCATGAACTCTACCTACGCCTATGTCTTCAAGATTTCTACCTACTTTCTCTTCTAGTAGATTTAGTGTTACTGTTTTAATATTTAGATCTTTGATCTTTTTTACTTTAGTTTAGTGCATGGTGATAGATATGGGTCTAGTTTTAGTCTTTGGCATATAGAGAGCTAGTTTTTCCAGCACCATTTATTAAAGAGGCTTTCTTCCAGTGAATGCATTTGGTCCCTCTGTAAAAGATAAGGTGGCTGAAAGTGTAGTTCTTCCTGCATCTTCTGATCTGTTCCACTGACCCTTAGGTCTGTTTTTTTTTTTTTTTTACCAGTACTATGCTGGTTGTATCACAGTAGCTTTGTAGCATAAATATTTCAAGTCAGGGATTGTGATGCCTCCTGCCTTGCCTTTGTTGCCCAGGATTACCTTTGCTATTCTAGGTCTCTTCTGTTTCCAAATGAATTTTCAAAATTTTTCTCTAGTTCTGTGAGGTATGCTAATGGTATTTTGATTGGGATTGCATTAAACCTGTATAGCAATTTTGGGAATATGGCCATTTTAAATACATTGGTTTTTCCTCTCCATAAGCAAGGGATCTCTTCCCATTTTCTGATAGCCTCTTCAATCTCCTTTTTCAGAGTACTATAACTTCCAACATATAGAGCCTTTGCTTTCTTTGTTGATTCCTAAGTATTGCATTTTGGGAGATGCTACTGTGAAAGGTGTGGTTTCCCTAATTTCTCTCTCAGTAAGCCACAGGCCTTTTGCTTTGATCCCTCCTTCCTTTTGCAAATAAGGTTACCTCAGCCTAAGATGTTGTTGGGTCCTGGCTATCTGAACATATCGCAGTTTTCTTAATACTAACTAAATATTACATGTATTACAAGTAATACTTAGAAAACACTAAACCTATATTTATGCATTACTATCTATTAATATGAGAAAATATTAAACTTAAAACATTTTTGTGCTGTCACCTACCCTCCCTTAGAAATGATCTTCCCCTGCCATTCCACCATGACATAGCTCTCAAAAAGGAAGAGGACAACAATGATAACAACTAACACTTCAACCTAGAGTTAAATATCATTACTAAAGCTCAAATGTCTCAAATGAGGAAACTGCAGCATAGAAAACTTGAAGAAACTTGCTCAGAGCTTGGGGATTCAAAATCACTCTGCAAGGTCTCACTGTCCAGGAACACTACCCATCTTGGTCTGAATGCCCAGACAGGGGCACTCATCTGTCTTGGTCTCTAGATAATACATGCTGGATGCAGCGCTTCTCCGAGATGTGGCTGGTCCTCACTACCTTTTGTGCCATCATATCCCATACTCCATGCTGAACTCTGTAGTTTCAGTCGAATGCCTCTATTTGCAATGGCTCCACTTGGTGGGGCCTCTTTGTTTCTGAAAACCCTTCCTCTGAGTCCCACAGGGATGTGTGGATACCTTGCATGCTATGTGTGGACAGCAAGGGGGCCAGGATCTAGGCACCTGCCTCCACTTGGGGTGCATCAATGCCCCTGCACATTCAGGGCTTCCCTTGAAGGCTGGACTCGTACTTTCATCTTTGCATACATGAGGACTAACATTCAACAAACTCAGTAAAACACAACTACCTGTCAAAGGTCAGATGCTTGGAGTATTTCAGTTCCAGCAGCCAATGGAGCTGAGAAGATTTAGAAACCAAACCTCTGAACCTGTCATGGTAATCCTCTTTCTTGAATCAGTTTTTCTGTGGTACAATAAGACTTATTCATCATTTTCTTGCCTGGGCACAAAGACTCCAGATCCTTTGGCTTGATATTTTTCAGTTTACTTGTATTTACAAACTCGATCTCATTGTGTAGGTTTCGTTTTCAGATATCTTTTATTCTTCAATTACAATATTCTTTGTCCTGTGCCCTGAGGAATACTGAAGAGAATGTGTCCACCATGCTGATGTGGACTTCACCTCTTTACTTCCTCTCTTAGCTGCTGTTTCTCAGCCAGGTTTCCCGACCACATGCAAGCTCAACTTCTTTTCCCCTCATGTTGTCATAACTCATAAACAGACACAGAGACAGACAGACAGACAGACAGACAGACACACACACACACACACACACACACACACATGCACATACATATATACACACACTTAACTTCTTTGGTCAGAACTTTGTTAAAAGCATACCAGAAATCTGTATCAAGGCCTGGTTTATCCTTTGGGGGCTGTAGCAGCAAAGAGACCATAGCTACCTAATAGCATTTTTCATGAATTACCAATATGCATGTAGCCAGTAATAGTATTTTTCTCACTTAAGTTTTATTACCTAACACATAGGCCAAAAGGGATTAATGCTGCATTTCAACAAGCTCCACTCACAATGCAAATCCTATTCATCATGATCTCACAAAATGTGAAAGCTCTCATGTATATAAACTAAACATGTCTTTTCAGCATACCATTTTCCTCTGACACAAGCATTTGCCAAGAAAATTATTCTAGTGATCATTAAAGGGATAAGTAACAGAAATAATTTTAAAATGCATTTCCTTAACAAAGTGAATAAGAAGAAAATTTCAGTGCATTATGGCTTTTCCTACTTGGCAGTGGCAGTTTGAACTGGTGATGAAATTCCTACCTTAACCCAACACACTGCCTTTCTCTCTTATTTTGCCATGCTTCTTGAAGTTTTTCCACAAAATACATAGTAAAGGGTAGTTCATCAATTTACTCTGAACTCCAGAACGTGACCATGACATATTTGGAGGTGACAGTGAGATGGATTCCCAAATATGGTGCAACGCTTTCTAAATTTACAGTCTGATTTCTTGCTGCCAGTCGTAATTGCCAAATACTTCTGACACTGTGGCCAGTTTGTGGTGTCCCTAAAAATCATCAGCAATTTAACAACATCAGCACCAGGCAACAGTAATTTTTTGTAGTGATTGCCCCTACTTACCACCTCGCTCTTGTAAGGTATCAACTGAAAAAAATGAGAGAAATTAAACCTCTCTAACAGCAAGTAAATAGAATCAAAGATAAAACGCATTGTACAAACTCAACCACTCTTTCTATTGTTTAAACATTTAAAAAAAAAGCAATTTAAACTCTGTGGCATATGTGGCTATATAGAAAGAAAATATTGTAAGTATCTGTCCTTACTCAAATCCTCTTTGTTTTGTTCTCACATTTATAGAGTGTTTTCATTTTAGGATATTATGGTTATGTGGCAGGACAAAAATGGGGAGAACAGTTAACTGCTTCATCCAACAAATACCTGCTATGTTCTGCTCAATGGCAAGCTCTGAACTTGCTCCTTGAAATTCAGGAGTAGACAAGACAGGCAGAACCTCTGTGCCCAGGGATCTTGCAATTTATTGAGATGAGATGCACAAATATATCATCACAATAGGGATGAAGAGCTGTACAAGTTCCAGGAAGCAATAGGCAGGAACAAGTCATGGTTTAGGTCTAAAATGTCCTCCTAAAAGTCTCATGCTCAGAGATGAGGTCTGGTCAGAAGGACCAGGTCAGTAGGGCATGACCTGGAAGGGTATATTCTCACCTCTGGATGCCCTCTTCCCTCTCTGCTTTCTGGCTGCCATGGTGTGAGCAGCTTTCCTCTTACCATTTTACCATAAGGTTTCTGCCTTAGAGCTAGCTGACCATGGACTGAACTCACTGAACCTGTAAGTGAAAATAACCTTCTTCTCTTTCAAATTGCAGGTGGTGGGTATTTTGTCCCAGTGATGGGAAATCTGGCCAATACAGAGGTAAACATAGACTCCTCTGAGGAACAGGAACAAATCTGAAACCTGAAAGATGGACAGGAGCAATGCAATGTGTGATGTGGGGATTTGGAGCACATGCTAGGCAGAGGAAAGTGGTGGCAAACACTCCAAGAGCAGCCACCTCACAGGGACTTATAGGAAAAGCATGGCACACAGGTCACACCCAGCCCCACTCTGCCGTCCAGCTTGGGCATGGCTGTGTGTAGCTGTCCATACTTAAGAGCATGTTATTTGCTCTACATGAAAGTAGCAAACGATTGCCAAGATATTTTCTGTAAGTATATTAGTTTGAATTCAGGATAAGCTACTTTAACATAAAGAACCCCAAAAGTAGTGGGAAAACAATTTATCAATTTGTTTTCCCTCACAGAGATTGAGCATCTCTAATCCAAAATTTCCAGATCTGCAATGTTTCAATATCTGATTCCTTACAGGAATCACTCGGGTCCCGACAAAACAAACCTGATGAGGTTTGGAGGTTGCCATGCACAGCTAGGTTTGTACATAAAAGTGTACCTCCAGCATCTGGTCCAGGTGACAGCTAACCTCTCAGGCCCTAAAATCTGCTGCAGGAAACCAGCACAGCCAATTCTGTCTATGATTGGAAACACAGAGGCCAAAGACAACACCTGCTGTCTGAGCAGGTTTGATGTGCAGGGCGATGACTTGAATCCAGTGAGGTTGGTTGTGAAGAAGGGCAATCTGGAAATCTATCTCAGTCCTAGCCTTGGCTTGATAGAATCCTACTCTGAATATCAACAAGTACAAGGGCTTTCTATGCCCTAAAGCAAGGATGATCTGTCTCCCTATGATACTCTGAGGAAATTATCATCCTCTTTATATAACTGATGAGGACAAAGAGGAAGGTGGAGGACTTGGCAGCCATGCTAGCAGCCAGGATTCAAACCCACGTGTCTGACACCAAACACATGCTCAATTCTCTGCATCCTACTTTCTTCACTCATTAGTCTCCCTCAGATTTATCAGTTTTCTAAATTTGCTTGCAATAGTTTTGGGACATCTATTTACATCATACTTACACATATCTATATCACTTAAAATTATTTTTTTTCAAAACATATTTAAATTTGCACAAAAGTCAATGCTATATCCTACTAGTACATCAGAAAATGCTGATGCTCTATTTTTGAAAAACCAGCCTATGATAGCTTTAGTGCCTATGAAGTACCTGTCTTTATGTTTGTTGTACATTTGTCTATGTTTACTATGTGTGTCAGTTAGCTTAATGTTACTGAAACAAATGCCCGAGATTATCAGTGTATAAGGAGAAAAGGTTCTTTTCTGCTCATAGTTTTGGGGTTCCAGTGCATGACTATTTGGTATTATTGCTTTGGCCCTGTGGAAGTAAGCTACATCATGGCAAATGAAGGTAAAAGAGCAAATCCCCTTGCTTCATGGCCAGAAAGTTAAAGACAGCATGAGGAAAAAGCTGGGGTCGCACTACTCCCTTCAAGGGCATACCGCAATGACCTGAAGATCATACATGAGACTCCACTTCTTAAAGTTTCTACCACCTACTAATAGTGCCAATCCAGGGGTCAGGCTTCAACCTATGGGTCTTTGAGATGCATGGAAGATCCAAGCTATACTACTATCAAATCATTCTTTTTATATAACACATGAATCTTTCAGTATTTCAAGGAAAATGAAAAATACAGTTAAGCCACATTCATGGTTTTGATTTAATTTATTATCAGTAATAGTCATTATCCATTGAGTAACAATAATCGATTATTAATTTAATTGAACACTTAGAGTAAATCAACAGCTTTAAATGGTACTGAGGCACAGAGACTGACTTCATAAACATCAAACTTAAAGATAGAATTGAGTGAATCAAGTAAAGAAAGAACTGCCCTGGCTTTGCAGAGAAGTGCTGGGTGAGGGGCCTTGCTATGATTTAGAGCTAGTTTGCTCTCCAGGGTTGTATGCTTCAAGTGTGGTCTCTGGCGTGGCAATGTTACGAGATAGTGGGACTTTTAAGAAGGACTGATTGGGAGGTCCCTGGAGGCACCACCTTCAGAAAGGATTGCGTAGTTGGTTCTCATGGGCCTCCTGTTCTTGTAAGAGGTTGCTATAAAAGTGCGATACTGGCCCTTCCCTCCTGCACCCTGGCTCCCTGTCTCATGTGATCTCCCCTGCTTATGTGAGCTGTGATGTTATCTGCCAGGCAATGACTTAGCCAAGGGGTCCTCATCAGAGGCAGAATCAATGGGGTTTACTCTTCAAAACTGTGAGCTCTTTTCTTCACAAATTATCTGACTTCAGGCATTTTGTTATAGCTACTGAACATGGACTAGTATAGTGCTTAAGTCATGTTCCTGGATAGCCCTTCCAGATCCCAAACTACCCACTCTGGCAATTTCTGGAATTCACACAAGCATAACTCAGGGCAGATTTTGGTGCAAAAAGGATAATTTCTTGCCAAGACAATTTTACTTTAAAATAAACCAACATCTTTGTTGCCTTTCTTAGTCACAGCAGACATAGGCTAATACCACATTCCTATCTGTGCCATGCTCTGCCCATGCAGCCTACAAGTGGCGTCTGTCCCAGGATGATCCTGCCACACCACTTAGACAAGTATTTCTAACACTTCTCTGGCAAAGACAGTAATTTTCCAAGAGGTTTTCATTTTTACTTCTCTGCATGCAAAATGAAATGAAAACTACTGGGTTGACATTCTGGCAATCAGTTTCATTGGCAAATGGTCATCTAAGAAAAAAATAAAAGCAATTTATTTTCACAGAAATTTCATTAGATTTTCCACAATCAGAAAATCACAGTCTAATGAAAATGAATTTTTAGTAGTTAGTTTTATTATGATATTCAGCTATATAAATATCAACTAAGCCATCAAACTGAACACTAGTTTTCATTGCCACAAACAGAACATTAGGAGTACTTTTCCAGTTTTCTCCTTCCAGAATTCGAAATTTAAACTTGGATTATAAAGAATGATGACATAAATTTTAGAAATATTTTTCTTACTTTTACTCACAGGTGAACAAAGATGTAGAAAATGAAGTGGTTTTTTCCCAAAAATACATTGTAAACTAAGATACTATAAACAAGTCCATAAATACAAGCCTCTGTGTTGAATCACTCCTGAGTCTCAGATATAATTGTTTTGATTTAAATTTGCATAATGTAGAGTTAATTTAATTTCTCAAATGTAACTTTTGTTTAGCACCTGCACTTTTAAATTTGTGTCCAAACATCTTTCAAAATGACATCTATTAAACCAGTCAGGGGCTGAGAAACACAGAGAATGCAGCTCCAACCAACTAAGAGTTTTTAATTTTTTAAGTAACAAAAACTGACTGATCCTGAAGAAGGAGAAAAAAGGGGTCTTAGAAGGGAATGTTAATGCATGCATATTTTTGGTGCATTAAAGTCTCCAACGTGCTAATTCAAGTGCTGTTTACATTTTGTATATAACAGAATTGCTGTGTTCAAGGGGAAAACAGAAGATATTTTCTGAGTGCCAAAAACTACTTACTCATGAAGTCAGAAATACCGTTATTAAGAGCAATTCTTACGTTCAGCATCTGTGAATCCCTTCTTATGCGAGGAAACTATTTTGGGTCAGCTGAAGGCCAAAAATAATGAGCTGGCCTCCTGCCTTTGTGTATTGTGTCAAAAAGCTGCCAATTAATAAAATCAATTATTTTTATCCCTGGGATAAATTTCAGAAGTGACAACAAACAGTTGTTGGTGCATATCATAAATTTCTAAGGAGAGACTATTTCTCATAAGTTAAAGACTGACTGCACTTAGTAACCAAACAATTACGAGAAGCTGCCGGTGTATTTCTGTGGTTTACCAGAAGAGCCAAGTCGGAAGGAAAAGACATTCCCAACATTTTCTAAAGCTAGATAAATACAGGAACGAAATATAGATGAAAGATGGAACTGCTCTCTATTGCCTCTGCCAGATTCCTCGACTTTTTGGCATCCTGATTGAATTTGGCAAATGGAACCCCTAGCAGTCTTTTCCACTAAAAGGAGCAGGATATACTTTATTTTACCATACTGTTTGTGCCTTTTTGACCCTCCAAAACAGTCTCTCTTTTTTAGAGAGTGATTCTTTCTGCAGAATTGGCTGCAATTTCATTTATTTGAAATGGATCATTTATTGCCAAAAACACCATGGGACATAGCTACTGTGGACGGGCACCGACGAAACTGCAGCTCCGCAGAAAAGTGTCTTTCTTTTAATCCAAAAGACTCTTTGGCATGAGTTGACATCACCTTATGCCACCCTCCACTTTGATCTCCAAACCTATTTAAATTTAAGCAATCCTGGCCTGTGCAATTTACACAAGATAGGCTACCCAGCACTGTCATTTTCTCCTATTTGTGACCGAAAACTGTAATGTAGCCCAGAATTCCTAATTTTGGTAACATGATGATGTTAAGAAAAAGAATAACTCTCCAGTCCAAAATCATTATTTTCATGGAATCCAATATTTCTCAATCCTGAAATTTTTTTTATTAACTGGCAGTGATTCTGGAGAAAAATTATTATAATATGTAAGTAATAATCTCTAAAAATATAAAACTAAGGAGCAAGAAGCAGCGTAATGGGGTCTGACTTCACTCAACTCAGGAAAGAGAGATTCATACCTGATAAACCTTTTATGCAACACTGATGGAAGTCAAGTTTTAAAAAAACTTTATTCTAGCTTTCTCCAAACTAAACAGAAATAAAAGATGACACATGTTCATCTGTTACTATGAAGTTTTTCAATGCAAACTAATGGACAAATTTTTTGGTTTTTAAATACCCATACAAATGCAGGATTTGTATCATAACAGTACTTGGGATGTATTAGCATTATGATTGCTATTATTTGCCATCTAGTGTGCTGTTTCATAATCCTGAAGTAGCAGCTAATTTAAAGCAAAGGAAAAGCATTAGCTTACTGTGACTGCTACATAAATCCTGTGGTTTAAACCAAAAGTTTGAAGCCAAAAGTGACAGATACAAAAATGAGCATTCGTAATTGGCCAAGTATAAAATCAAAAAATCAACACATGAATGTTTCATAGGTTTATATGTGCATGAAATGAAGACTGTTTTGCATAGATTGGAAAGTAGAGTGTCATTTGTTAAACTTAGGCTGACAGTATAATAGCATACTTCATATACTCACAAAGTATTTGACAAAAAGAGAAAAAGCAAAAGAAAGCCAAATGCTATTCTGTTTAAATTTCAGCCTGCTAAATACATACCAGCAGTTGGCAATAGCTAGGTTAGAAGTATTTTGAATAATATCATAAATAATTACCTTTTATGTTTTATAATTTATATTGCTTTCATTTACAAAGCATGCCTCATGAAAGAGTTCTTTAATAAAAATAAAACAACAATAAATAGAAATAGCCAAAGCTGTCAGCAAGAATTTATCATTTGAAAAAAACCAATAGAACATTCTAGAGGTTAAATGGTAGGTAAAATGCCCTTTGTACATCTTTAAAACGCATGCAAGAGCCTCACATACACACTATATGTGTGCATATCTCTAAAACAACCTAAATAACAGCATGACAAACAACAGTGAATGCCAGCTGATCTAAGAATTTCTCACATCAATCAGTGCAATAATCCAAATCCTGTCTTGTGAAGCATGTTCCTTACTCAGTAGGAATCCCCTTGATGGTCTTATGATTTAGCTCTAGTGGGGGTCTTAGAAGCCATTTGTAAAGTACCATACTGTTTTCTTGTGCATAATTAATTGGACAAGGAAAGGATATGTCTCTAAAACTGGGCCAATCAGATTCTCTCCCCTTAGATTTCTGAATTGTAAGTGAAAAAATATGTAACTTCCTTGGGTGATGGGATATATAACCCAAGAGAAGCTAGGCAGCTAAAACTTTGTAGAAAGAGAGAAAGTCAATTGGCAGAGAAAGAATAAAATAAAACAAGTAAGAAAGGAGGAGAGATGGCAAACAACAATAGCAAAAAAAGATGCTAAAAGACTTTTGAGTCCCTTTTTCCAGATGCTTCTTAGGGCTCTGCTACTCTTTGGCCCCTGAGAATGATCTTTGGTGTCTAAGCTTGCTTGAGTTCCTCAAGCTGCTTATAATTTGTTGAATCCTAATGGATCCTACCTTGTATCCACAGGACTTTGGACACACCACTGAAATGGTAGGGCTAAAGCTCCCCTATATTTGGATTGAGGAAGCAATGCCTGCATGCCAGGGATTCTGCAGTGGCTTATGAGATAAGGCACAAAGTGCCCAACCTAGTGATGAACACTAAGTGCCATTCTTTTACAAATAGACTAGCCCGCTGTATATGCTTTATAAAATAGAGATCAGCTATTAATATTAAATACTTGCTAGTCAAAGAGAAGCACTGCACTCTTTATTACTGGTCCTAATAATCTAACATTTGCTAATTATTGATTGAATGGGTGACTCCAAGTTGTTTGGTGAAATGTAAATAAAAATAGGCTTGCTAATAACTGCTATCGCTATGGCTGTTTCTCTTTTTATAGTTGAAACCTTCTTTTTTTAAAAAAAAAAAGTTAGTGAATGGACCATTAACACTTCCTGTTCCCTTAGTCTTCCATCCATACTGTAAGAAAGTCTTGCATGGGCCCCCATGTTCTTAAGCATCAACAGGTCACCAGCCTCTTAGGTGGATCAGTTTCTCCTCTTTCTGATACACTTTCTACACATCTTCAGGAGTGATCATCTAAATAGGGGCGTAGGATCATGCCAGTGCTCTAATTAAAGTGTTTCAATGGATTCTCAGTGCTCTAGAATAAAATCTCAGTTTCTTACTATGGCCTGGAAGTCCTCATGGAATCAGTCCCTGCCCAGCTCTCCAAGTCAAGCTTGTGTCCCTCTCCAATGCTATCACTAAGCTACAAATAACCTTACCTCCTTGTAGATCCTCTGAAACCTCAAAGGACCCTCCAACCCATGGCTCCTACATGCACACCCTCTGTCTACAGACACTTCTGGTTTCATGTTTCTCATATCTGTTGAGAAGCATCTATTCAAAGAAGTCTTCTCTGGTGTCTCGACCTGACATAGGGTATCTGTCCAATTGTCCTTATTCCACCCCATTTATTTCCTTCAAAGCTTCCAGCATACCTGCTAATTATTTCACCCATGTACTTGTTTTGTGAACAGGTCCTTCTTATAATGATGAGGAAGGTTATGAGAAACCTCTATCCCTGAATTCTGCAAGTGGCAAATAGAAGTAAGTCTATGTTGAGTACCTGCATAGTGTACCTTCATTTCATTTCTTTGGGAAAAAAAAAGTACTTTGCAAAGAGGGAGTCATTTCTTCAACTGGTCCTAAGCATATGACACTGTTTTTACCACTATTTCTTTTCAAAATTTTACTTATTTCTATAGCATTTTTCAATTTTTATTTTTATTAGTACATGCCTGTAGTACATAATGATGACACTCCTCATGGGTAGTTGGTATATATGCACAACTCATCTTAATTCTTTTTCCATCACCTTTCCCCTTCCTCCCTTACTTCTCATATCTGGTAGTCTTACCATTTGCAAAAGGTCTATCTCCCTATTTCCTGTTACTGATGTTTTATTTTGCTCCTTACTTATATGTATTTTGGATTTCCCATATAAAGGAAACCATACAATAGTTAAGCTTTGTAAAGGCTGATACGTTGTGTCAACTTGGGAAGTTTAGAAACTTAACTAAATGATTCTGAAGTTCTGCATCGTAGGGTATAGAAGACATGTCCAGTGGCAGTTATTTAAAGCCTCTGATGCTGTGATAGTTAGTTCATTGTGTCTATTTGAGAAGTCTAAAAGTTTGACTAAGTAACTTATTAGGGGGCCAAGGTCCTCACTTTGTAAACATCCTGAGCCTGCACAAGAGGAGGGCACAAAGATGGTGTGACTGCTACACCTGTCCTAGAGCGGGTAGCCTGCTTACAATATAAGGGAGAAAAAGAGGCTTACTCTCCCCCTTTTTTACTCTTACTGTTTTTGCTGTGTTATGCTGCCTTGAACTTGTTGCCCCTCCCCATGCCACACTGCCTTGGAGCCAGCTGATTACAGACTGAAACCTCTACAAAACTGAGAGCTAAATAAGCCTTTCCTTCCTTAATTTTAGGCATCAGGTATTTTGTCTCGGCAATGAGAGAAAAGGAAGACAAGCTTATATGCCTGTTTTATTTTACTTAACACAATGGTCTTAAGGTCCATCCATTTTCCTACAAATGACTTAAGTTTATTCTTCTTCATGGTGAAGAAATTCCATTCCACCCAGCTATTACCTTTCTACGTAATTTCTTCAAAGAATTAAAGACATCATATTACAATGATACATGACTACACTTTTCAACAGGTCCTTGCCCCAAATAAATAGCAGTTCATATTTTTTCTCTGATTTCAGCAAATTCGTAACTAATATCTTTTCTTAGCCACTTTATCATCACTGGGGACAATACCCAACAACCACAGCTTAAAGGAGGAAAAGTTTGCTTAGGGTTATGTTTATGGTCTACGGCCAGCTGGCTCCAAGGCCCAAATGGCATGAGGGAAGGGTCTGGTGGAGGAAAGCTACTCACATCATGGTGGCCAGGAAACAGAGAGAGAAGAGGAGAGCCATGGAGGGAGACATACTCTTCCAGCTCACCCTCCAGTGACCTGCTCTAACCAGGTCCCACTTCTTAACAGTCAGTCATCTGTAGTGCCACCTTACTTAGTCACCTTCAGCCTGTAAGTGCATGAGATCTTTGGAGAGGATTCAAACCATAAAATATCTAGAAATGGAGTGGGGTCAAATTATCTCTTTTCATAAATACTTACCAATAGTCTATCATTTAAAGAAAGTTAAGCAGGAAGTACAAAAGCAAACAAAATTATCTTTAGTAAGATTCTATACGGGTAGCAGTATAGCTTAGTGGTACAGCTGCACTTACAAGAAATCCTGAGTTTGATCCTTACCCCTGAAAAAAATTTTTAAAAAGATTCTGTAAAGCCATGGGTTATGTCCAGATAGATTAGTCTAAAGTAGATGCCAATAGTAATAATTCCCTAGAGTAAGACTTTTAAATAAATTTAAACAACAAACTGAAAGGGAAAGGCAAGTAAGTAGATTGAATAAAACTCTAAACAGGCAAAAATGTCTATCTGAGTTTTATATGTGAGCTCTCATTTGACATGAACTCAATGGAGTAAAAATAATCATTTAAAATAATTACTAGATCTAATTATACATATTTCCTTTGACTCAGCAATTTTGCTCCTGGGCACAAATCCAACATCAATCAATAATTATATATACCAAAAACATGTTTAAAATGTTCATAACAGCAGCATTAGTTTATTCTACCTTTTTTAATATGTTGATGGTTCTAAAACAAAAGACTGATGTTCAGGTTTTCCATTCATAAATTTCTTGGAATGTTGGATAAATACTGTGTAATTGTGAACAATGCTGATGGTTTATATGTGAGGTAACACATTATATATACCCTAGAGTAGACTACAAGCGGGTGCCTAAAATAAAATTACAATGATTATCTGGAATAATTTAGACACAGCTGTCAAGGTGTTAAAAATAGTTTAAAGCCACTTCTGTGCAGTGCAAAGTCTTAGAATAAAATATAAATATCCTATCTACATACAAATCTGTGCATGAAAATCCTGGGGGTTAGAAAAAGTTTCAGTTGAATTACTAACAACGTACAAACCATCTCAGTAATCCACAGAAATATACAAAGTTTGGATCCAACTGTAGTAGATACTATAAGTGTCACACATCAAAACTGAGTGAAAAAGCAACGGGCAAGTAGAAAATAGCTCACAGGATTCATTATTATCTGAAAGTAAATATAAATTTAGCACTGAAAACTGATAAATTAAGACCACTAATAAGCTAAAGACTAGCTCATCAAATTCCAGGAATTTAGAACAAAACACTGTCCCTTCAAAATCTGAAGTCAGTAATATGAGGACAAGTAAAAGGATGCTTTATACTAAGTATAAAAGATTTTCTTGTCCAAATTATGGTTTGGGGTATTAACATGAGATGTTTACCAACGCTCTAGTAACTGTGTGTTCTGATTTTAAATCAAGATTTTATAAATTTACATATAATGCTTGGTCAGGATATAGAAATTACAGTTTTACATTTAATGTAAATCTAACAAATTTGCAGAAAAACTATATATCCAAGTTGAATATCTAATAAAGTCAATCACGGAAGGAATGCTTCAGTGAAGACTGATTCTTTCTCTATACAGTACTTACACTGAAGGATAGACTACTCCTTAGCCTAGTGCTTCTCACACTTTATTGTGAATATGAATGATCTGGGGATTTTATTAAAACACAGATTCTGACCCAAAGGTTGAATGCAAAGTCTGAGATTCTGTATGTGTAACAAGCACCAGGTGAGATGGTTGCACTCCACCTCGAACCATACTTTGGATAGTAAATTTTTAGCTCTTGCTAGGGGGCACCAGGAGAGGCCTTGTGGGAAGAAAGCCCAGGTCAGCAATCTCAGGTCACAAAACCTGCTCCAGTTATCCCACTATGCCAAACAAACATTATATATTTTTCTTCCAACAAGTAAAAATATCAGATGCACTGTTCTAGAAGATGGATACTATCATACCTATCTCCCCTGACATCTGTTCAGAGGGAACATTGGTCAGGGATCTGGCACCTTCTGCCAGGCCTCATGTTTGTATTTTCATTGTTTGCCACTCTGATGATAGCATTTTAGACAAGGTAACATGCAAATTCAGTGTTCTTCACATACAGTAACCGACATTTCCCCTAGTACTAGCAGAAATTCTTCCTTGTCATTTTTTTTTTCACATACAGAGATACTTAAAAGCCAAGTCCCATACTACCTCCTTATCCTAATTCCTTATGGGCCAGAGCCACACTTACCCTGTTCAGCACGTCACACATTGGGGCATTCTAAATGAGTATCAATATTTATTGAGTGAATTATACTTTCCGTCTGGTGGCTTAACCATGGAGTGACAATGGAGATGGTGGTCTATCTCTCTTAGCATTAAAACTCTCAGACTTCAGTGTGCTTTCCACTTTCCTTAAGAGCTTAGTTAAACACACGTTCCTGATCTTATTCATGGAAATTGTACACCTGTACATCTAAAGCATGGTGTCATGTTGCTTCTACACAGGTAGACTGCAGACTACACTGTGGCAAACACTGCTATAATGGGTTATACATAGTACATCAACATGATCAATGAATAACTGGTAGAACTGTTCCATAACAGAGTACTCTGAGTAGAGATGTGAGTGAGGAGAGATACGAGACATGGTTTGCAATTGTATAACCCTATAATCTAGTGGAAAGAGTATTGAACTATACATCACAATAACTTGTGATGTAACATCACACAATAATTGTGTGGGTTTAAGTAATTCATTTATTTGGACCCTAGTTTCCTTATCTGCAAAACATGTTTAAAACGGAAAAATCCCCTTTTATTAGCTCCAACTTACCATGGATATGGAAAAAAACAAATTTCCATGGATATATGAAAAAATATTAAAAAAATAACTTATTCTTAATGCCAAGATAGAGTAACAGGTTGAGTTTA
Source organism: Dasyprocta punctata (assembly GCA_004363535.1). Lineage (NCBI taxonomy): Eukaryota > Metazoa > Chordata > Mammalia > Rodentia > Dasyproctidae > Dasyprocta > Dasyprocta punctata. Next base: position 27,997 of record RJWM01000351.1, on the reverse strand, counting down.
CCTGTTTAAAATAGTTGAGAATTGGGACAATATGTAAAACATTTTTCAAAATATTGAACATTACATAACCAATGCAGTGGGTCCTGAAAGAAAACACAAAAGGTAAGCTCTATGATTGTCCCAGCCTTCTTCCTGTAGAATGCTTACCACATGGAGCATTCACAACAGAGAAAGAGAGAGAGAGAGAGAGAGAGAGAGAGAGAGAGAGAGAGAGAAGGAGGCCAAAAGCAAGGCTTGGGGGTTTCTCTGTGCTAAGGAACTGGGAGTCTGCAGAGTCATGACCTCTAATGCCTTCATGGCAGATTACTGGAAGGAGAAAGATGAACAGAGAGTTCTGGATCTGCAGTGGTTTCCTTTTGACTCTCCAATGCAGTACTGATGAGAATCTTCAAGGAAACCTGAAAGGATTAAATGAAACAATCTTTGAAATCTATATGACAGCAAAAATAATGCTTGGAGGGAGCACCAAGATGGCAGAGCAGTACACAGCAAAGAGCCTCTCTGAGAGTTGCCATCCAGACAGAGGACTATAGCAACAAGCAGAAGACAAGAAGGAAGGAAGTTGATCTCTGGGACCCAAGAAGGATCTGAAGTGTGAACTGAAGCCCACTGAGAGAGTGAAGAGAGAAATTTCAATGAAGAAGAAGGAGGTAGCCAGCAGAGCCTTCTCCCTGAAATGGGACTCACTGCACAAGGGGAACGATTCATACCTGAAAACACACAGTGACTGCTGGTGACCACAGAGGCCTCCACAGAGAGACACAGCAGTGGAGGGGAGCAGTGGGCAGGAAGGACTTCACTGGCTGGCAGTGCGTGCTGAGAACTCAGTCCTGCCATGTGAGAGATCAATTGGCCAAGAGTCATCTAAGAGAGGGACCAACTGACCTCAGAACAAAGAACCACTGCCAGCTCCATTTAGCAGCTCAGAGGTGGGCTCAGGTATGCATAAGGTGCACAGGCAGCTGAAGGTCGAATGAGTCTGGTCTTGGACAGAAGTTGCAGTGTTGCTGAGGTTATTCACTACCCCACCAAAACGCTACTATTGACTTACTGGCATAAATCAACATGGATTGAGACTCTGTCTCCGCAAAGAAGAATAACATAAGATTGACTAGATTCAATGAAAAAGCAGAATTTAGCACAAAAGATCAAAAAAAAAAAAAAAAACTGTTCACAGACATCATGGCAGAAAACTTCCCTGGTAGGGAAAAAGAATTTGCCTTTCACATAAATGAAATATACATAATTCTGATTAGTCATGATCAAAAATAAAAAATCTACAGCCAGGCATATCATAGTTAAGATTCCAGAAATTCAATACAAGAAGAGAATCTTAAAAGCTGTTAGGGAAAAGAAGCAAATCACCTATAAAAGAAAACCCATCAGAATCACAGCTGACTTCTTAGTACAAACCCTCAAGTCAAGGAGAACTTGGAATTAAGTACTTCAAATTCTAAAGTGAAACAACCTTCCACTCTGATTGATGTACCCCACAAAAGTATCTTTCAAAACTGATAGAAAAATAAGATACTTCCATGACAAAGAACATCTGAGGAAATTTATGACCACCAAACCAGCATTCCAAAATGTTTCAAAGAACATTCTAGAAACAGATAACAAGGACTTCAACTCCATGAACACCAACAGAAGGAATCCATCAGACAAGGCAAACAATTAAACAGGGAGATAAAAAAAGAGGAAGAGCGAACAATAGGAAGATGTCATGAAAAGGATACGTCAATACATATCAGCTATAACCATCAGTGTTAATGGTCTCAATTCAATCAAAAGACACAGACTTGCAGAATGGATCAAGAAACAAGATCCAACAATATACTGCAAACAAGATACACATTTAGTTCAAAGAAATTCATAGACTGAAAGTCAAAAAATGGAAAACAATATTTCATGTGACAGAAACCCTGCAAAAGGAAGGGATAGCTAGTCTATTTTTTGACAAAGTGAATTTCAAGCCAAGACTGATTAAGAGAGACAAAGAATGTCAGTACATCCTAGTAAAGGGAATAATCCCAGAGGAAGAGATAACAATCATAAATATATATGCAACAAATACCAGTGCACCCAACAAGATAAAACAAATACTAACGGACATGAAAAATCAAATAAGCACTAATACTATTGTATCGGGGGATCTCAATACCTGACTGGCACAAAAAGACAGATTCACTAGACAAAAATCAAAAATGAAATATTAGAACTGAACCAAACTTTTGAATAAATTGACTTAGTATATGTCTACAGGGTGTTCTATCCCACAACATCAGAATACACTATCAGTTGCACACAGGATGTTCTCCAAACTAGACCACCTATTAGCGCATAGAATATGCTTAAGTAAATGCAGAGGAATTGAAATTATCCCATACATTTTATCAGACCATAGTGCAATGAAATTGGAAATCAATGGCAAAAGAAACCACAAGAACTTCATAAACACATGGAAATTAAAAAGCACGGTCCTGAACAAGCAATGGATCACAGGTGAAACTAAAGAAGAAATTAGACAGCTTCTACACTTTAGTGATAATGATAGTACAACATACTTGAATTTAAGGGACACAATGAAATAATTCCCATAAAAGGGAAATTTATAGCACTGAATACCTATATAAGGAAAACAGAACAAGTGCAAATAAACAACTTAATGTTGAACTTCAAGTTTCTAGAAAAAAAAAAGAGCAGGCTAAGCTAAAAGCTGGCATGAGAGAGGAAATTATAAAGATTAGAGCAGAAATTAATGCAATAGAGACTAAGAAACAATACAAGGAATCAATAAATCAAAGAGTTGGTTCTTTGGAAGATTAAATAAAATTGACAAACCCTTAGCCAGCCTTATTAAAAAAAAAGGAAAGAAAACTCAAATAATGCAATTTAGAATGAAAAGGGTGAAATCACAACAGATCCTGCAGAAATCCAGAAGATCATCTATACCTACTTCAAGAATTTGTATTCTAGTAAGAGAGAAAATGCAAGACAAATGGACAGACTCCTAGATACATATAAATTACCAAAACTGAATCAAGAAGTTATAAAAATTTTAAATAAACCAATATCAATCAATGAAATCAAAGATGTAATTAAAAGCCTACAAACAAAGAAAACCCCAGGCCCCAACAGATTCACTGCTGAATGCTACAAGAAATTTAGAGAAGATCTAAAACCACTACTTCTCAAACATTTTAATGAAACTGAAAGGGAAGCAATACCCCCAAATTCATTCCTTGAAGCATTATCCTGATACTAAAACCAGAGAAGGACCCAAGTAAGAAAGAGAATTTATAGGCCAGTCTCCCTAATGAACATAGATGCAAAACCCCTCAATAAGATATTGGGAAACAGAATTCAGAAGAATTCAGATTATACATCATGACCAACTGGAATTTATCCCAGGAATGCAGGGGTGGCTCAACATGGGTAAATAAATAAATGTAATACACCATATTAATCGAGCCAAGGACAAAAATCAGATGATCATCTCATTAATGCAGAAAAAGCATTTGACAAAGTCCAGCACCCATTCGTGATAAAAACCCTACACAAAATTGGAATTGATGGTCTTTAACTCAATCTGATAAAAGCCATCTAAGACAAACCAACAGCCAACATCATACTAAATGGTCAAAAACTGAGAGCTTTCTCTCTAAAATCAGGAACAAGACAAGGATGTCCACGTTCTCCATTCTTATTCAAAACAGTCCTGGAAACTTTAGCTGGAGCAATTAGACAAGAGAAAGAAATAAAAGGAACAATGATAACAAAGGAAGAAGTTAAGTTGTCATTATTTGCAGATGATATGATACTCTACAAAGAAGGCCCCAAAAACTCCACTAAAAAACTGCTAGATTTAATAAGGAAATGCAATAGCATAGCTGGATACAAAGTCAACACTCAAATTTTATTTGTACCTTCCTGTACACAAATAAAAAACTCACTGCCAGATTAGTGAAACAACACCTTCCAGAACAGTATCCCCCAAAAATGAAATACCTAGGAAGCAATCTAATTAAGGATGTAACAGACTTCTACATTGAAAACTACAGTACTCTGAAAACGGAGATTGAAGAAGATATCAGAAAATGGAAAGATATTTCTTGCTCTTGGGTGGGAAGAACCAATATACTGAAAATGGCCACATGTCAAAAAACTGTTACACAGATTGAATGCAACAGCATACTTCACAGACTTAGAAAAAACAATCGTAAAATTCATTTGGAACCAAAAGAGATCTAGAATAGCAAAGGCAATCCTGGGCAACAAAGGCAAGGCAGGAGGTATCACAATCCCTGACTTGAAATTATACTATAAAGCTACTGTGATAAAAACAGCATGGTACTGGGAAAAAACAGACCCAAAGATCAATGGAGCAGATCAAAAGACACAGAAACAACTCCAGCCACACACAGCTACCTTATCTTTGACAAAGGTGCCAAACACATTCACTGAAAGATAGTTAGCCTCTTTAATAAATTGTGCTGGAAAAACTAGTTTTCTAACATGCCAAAGATTCAAATTGCAACAATGTCTTTCATCATGCACTAAACTAAATTTGAAATGGATCATAGATCTAAATATTAAAATAGAAACATTAAATCTGCTGAAAGATAGAATAGGTAAAACTCTTGAAGACACTGATGTAGGCGAAGACTTTATGAATAAAGCCCTGATCACACAGGAGCTATCACAAAGAATCAACAACTGAGACCTCATCTTATTCAAAAGCTATTGCCCAGCAAGAAAAACCACCAACAGAGTGAAGAAACAACCCACAATGTGGGAAAAATGATTTCCAGCTGTTCCCCAGACAAAGGATTACTATCAAGAACATATAAAGAACCCCCAAAAAATCAGACCTCCCAAATTTAAAGACCCAATCCAAAATGGGCATAGACACTTCTCAGATGAAGAAGTACAAGTGGCGAATATATATATGAAAACATGTTCAACCTCACTGGTAATCCAATAGATGCAAATTAAAACAACACTGAGATCCCATCTGGCAAGAATGGCCATTATCAAGATACAAACTAATAACAAAAGCCTAATGGCTGTGGGGAAAAAGGAACCCTTCTCTGCTGTTGGTGAGAGTGTACACTGGTGCAACCACTGTGGAAATCAGTGTGGAGATTCCTCAAAAAACTCGGATTGGAGGTCCCATTTTACTCAACTATTCCCATTCTGGGTATCTTCCCAGAAGAACTAAAAACATCATACCACAATGATAGATGTACACTCATGTTCATAGCAGCACAATTTGTAATAGCTCCAATGTTGGAAACAACCCAAATGCCCATCAACCGAGGAATGGATAAAAAGATGTGATATTTTTATACAATGAAATAGTACTCAGCCATAAAGAAGAATAAACTTGAGACTTTTATAGGTAAATAAATGCAACTTGAGACTGCACTTGTAAGTGAAATAAACCAGATGCACATGTGTAAACATCATATTGTCTCTTTGTGTGAGAAGCTGAAAGAGTAAATAAAATCCAAAATGTATAATAAATATTGCAAAATGGGAAGAGACTGTTCAAAAGGAATGAGAAACTGGGATGCATGAATGGAGAAAAGAAGGAAGGGAAAAGCAAAAAAAATATATATATATATATGTGATAGTTAAGATAGTTACACTACTAACTTCTCTTAGTTCATTAAAAAGAAAGGCTTCTGCTAATATTGTTTGGAATATTAAATGCATATATCTTGTACTCTGAGTAAATAATTTAAAGATAACAATATACAATGTATTAACCATTGCTACCCTCCAATTATCTTGTTTTGAATTTTTTTCCCTTTATAAAAATAGAATAATGCTTGATTCTACCACTCAAAGCAGAAAACATCAAAATCTATAAGGATCATGGAGCATATTAAGAAGGGTCTTGGCTCAGACAAAGGAAAGAATTATCCTTACCACACATAAAATCAACAATTGAAGGAATAGCATTGTTTCAAAATGGTAATACTAACCCAAAGTCAAGAATATTTATATATACTAACAAATTCAAAATTCAGCACTCAACATGTTAAAATTCACCAGGACTGGCACTTAATCAAGTGTAATGAAAAAAATCAAACAAAGTAGAAATTATACTACAACTGGATTATATGTGCGAGAAGCTAAAGATTCCACGGGTTGACTGGAGACATGAGGATATCAAGGAAGACTCAAATTGAACTTCAACAGTTGAAAACTATAGTACTGTAGATGTGAAACATAATGAATGGAAATAAGGCAAATTAAACTCTGTAAAAAAAAGATATATGAACTTGACATAGAAATAGAAACATCCTAAATTAAAACATACAGATGAAAAATAAAGACAAAATCTATGAACAGAGCCCCAGTGAGCAGTGGCAAAACCTCAAGAAGTCAAATACAGGTGGAAACAGAGTTTTCAACAACAGTAGAAAAAGAAGAAAACAAGAAAAATATTTGAAGAATTAATGGCTGAAAAATTTCTAAGAAGGTCAACAAATCACATGTACAATACATGCAAAGAAAACTACACCAAGGCCTAACACAATCATATTGCTCAAAACCAGTGAAAATGATAACATTTTTAAAGCAATTATAGAAAAAAGCAACAATGTACAAGTAAACAGACATAAGGAGAACTAAGAACACCAATGTGAGAATAAAATAGAACACGTTTAAAGTTCTAAAAGCAGAAAAAGAATCAATATGAAATTCTATATCTAGCAAAAACATTTTTTCGAAAATCAGGACAAAATAAAGATTTTTTAGACATATAAAAGCTAAAAGGATTCATTATAAACAAAAAGGCAGCACAAGGAAAATACCAGATGAAAATCCGCATTTTCAGAAAGAAGTAACTACCACTAGAAATAGCAACTATGTAGGCAAACATAACAAGTTTCTCTTGTGTATTTCAATTTCTGTAAAAGAGAAAATCACTGGTTAGAGATAAAAACAAGAATGAAACATTATTGAGTTTATAAAATTTATAGGAGTCAAACGTATGACAACAGTACAAAAGCCAGGAATGCAGGAAAAGAAGCACACCATTATCTGGTTCTTCAACTATATGCTTATACGTGTAATATAACTTGCAGGTACACTGTACTGAATTAAATGTATATGCTGTAAACTCTAAAGCAACCACTAAAATTACAGGGAATTGTGACTAATAATCCAACAAAGGAGATAAGATGGAAAAATTTAAAAATGTTCAATTAATCCAAGAGAAGGCAGGGAAAAAACAGAGGAAAAGAACAGACGAGAAAGATAAAAAATATTTAAATGATACATTTAAAGGCAAGCATGCCAATATTATATTAAATGACTAAATGTAAATAGTGTAAACACTCCACTCTTAATAAAGGCAGGGATTGTGATTTGAATAAGAAAGTGAACTCCAATAATATACTACTTACAAATCTTCATTTTAACTGAAAGAACATAAAAGGATAGAAAAATCTATAGATTTTACTATGTTAATTCTAGCTCAGAGAAAATATTCTATATTAGTAACAGAAAAAGGCTTCAATATAAAGAATATAACAAAGGATAAAAGTGATTATTTGATAATGATAAATGAGTCATCGAGAAAATACGTATTTCTGAATATGTATACACCTAATAAGAGAACTTAAAAAGAAAAAGACTGAAAGAATTGCATGGAGAAATTGATAAATGCACAAAAACTGATGAATCAATGTCAGAAAATATAAAGAATAAACGAACAATACTAACTAATTCGACCTAATTAGACTTTATACAACACTTTACCCAACAAACATCAGAATTTCAGTCTTTTTATGGCATAAGTAAACTGTATTTTAGGCCATAGAACAAGTCAAAAGATTTAAAATTATGAGCAATATATTATCTGATTACTGTGAAATTAAATTACAAATCAAAAACAACCAGGTCACTGGGAAATCCCCAAAATTTGGAAACTAAATAATGTATTTCTAGATAATTCACAGATCAAACAAGGAAGCAAAAGCAAAAATAGAAAACATTTTTAACTGAATGAAAATGAAATAAACAAGTTTGTGTCTTTGAAAGATACAAACTGCCAAGGCTCATTCAGAAGGAATAACCTAAACAACCCAAAATCGACTAAAGAAACTAATTTGCAAATTCATGCTTTCAAAAAATGAAAACTTTTATCCAGATAGCTTTACTTGTGAATTCTACCAAATATTTAAGAAAATAATAAGGGCACTTATTATTTGGATAACCAAAGAGGAAGGAATGTTCCCATTTCATTCATTAAAGCCAGCATAACCCTGATAGGAAAACACATTATACAAAAAGAATACATATACCTCACGAACAGATGCACAATTGTGAACACGTGAGTGACGTGAATTCAACCTCGCATGAAAAGTGTAAATCCTGGCCAGCTGGGTTTACCCCAAGAATCCTGGTTTAGTATGACATCTAAAGAACAATCAATATAATTCATGATAATAGTAAGCTGAAAATGAAAAAAAAAATACTCCCGATAGACACAGAAAAAGTATTTGACAAAATTCAATACCGAATTCCTGATACAATTTTCATTAAAGTAGAAATATCTCAACCTGATACAGATCACTACCAAAAGAAAAAAATAACCCACAGCTAACCAGCTAATCATCAAACTTATAAAAGACAGAATATATTCCCACACGAAAGGAAGACTTTTTTATCACTACTTTTGAACATTTTACAATGGGTTCCAGTTAGTTTAATTGAACAAGAAAAATAGCTAAAAGGATTCAGGTTGGAAAAAGAAAAAAAAAGTGAATTACAGATGGAGTGATGTTTATGTAACAGACTGATAAATTACAGTATTTGTGTAAGGCTCACAGAATGAAGAATAGTTTTTTATATTTTTATGTTTATAAATAATAACGATGACAACAGTAACAATGAAACAAAGAAGAATCCACAAAACAGACAGACTGCACGTGCACCATAAAACCTAAAATATTTACTAACTGACCTTTCAGAGAAACCTTTGTCAGCCCCTGATCTGCATAGAAAATCTGATGGAATATCCAAAAATCTACTAGGACAGATAAATGAGTTTAGAGAGTTTCTGGACATGGAATTAACATATTCAGTTCTACTCCTATAGAATAGTGAAATGTAATTAGAAATTTACATTTTAAAAAATCACCTTGTTTCCCCCAGAAATAGGCATTACCTGGAAAATAATCAGACTTAAGAACTAGAGAACAACAATGCCCGCCCCAACAGTGTCCCCTTGCCTTCCCTGTCCTCGCCATTCCTTTGCTCACTGGCTCCTCTGTGAGGCAGGTGAGGCCAGGATGGGCTGACTGGGGCAGGCATGTTTGTTCTCTACTTTTCAAAGCTGATTATTTTCTGGTTAGGTCTTATTTTGGGAGAAAAGGGGCATTTATCAAAATGTTAATGCATATAAATAAATTTGACAAAAATTTGAAAGTTCTGTACATTGAAACGTTACAAATAAGAACAAAAAAAGGGTGAATTTGAGTCATGCAGAAAATGGACGCATCTTGAGACTATAATGTTAAGTGAAGTAAATCAGGCACACAAGCTTAAATATTGCATGGCTTCTCTTATATGAGAAACACAAAGTATAAATGGCAAAGTAAAGGATAGATAATTAGAAAGAGGGATTCATTGCAAATGGGAAGAAAACCAAGAGATGGAGTGAGGGGAGAATTGAGGTGCTGTATATAGTCTCCACAATGAATGTAATCACTATGTACTTCAAATGTTCTAATAAAAATAAAAATTTTAAAAATACCTAAACCTATGGGGCTATTTCTTATTTATGGGTCAGGAGACTCAGTATGGTTAAGATGTCAATTTTCCCCCAAAACATGTATAGATTTAATGCCATTTCAGACAAAATCCCAGGAAACACTTCTGTAGAAATTGGTAAACGGATTTTAATATTCCTATGGAAATGTAAAGGAACCAAGATACCCAAAACAAATTTAAAAGAAAGAATAACGTAAAAAGACATATAGTACTTAAATGTAAGGCTTATTATAAATCTTTAGTAATCAAGACAGTGTAGTATGGGCATAAACATAGCTAAATGTAATAATGGGACATAACAGTTATATTGAATTGATGTCATTAATTGCATAAGAATTTCAGAAAAAAGTTCTTTTCAGAAATGATGCTCATAAGCCCCCAATTGCCTTCAAGTTATACCTAGCATCAGAACAAAATGGTCAAATAGATCACAGACCTAAGGCAAAACCAAAAGCATTAAACTTACAGAGGATCATACAGTAAATCTTGTGACCATGTGCTTGGAAAATACTTCTTAGATATGAAACCAAAAGCATGATCTGTTTTTTAAAACATATAAATTGGATTTCATCAACATTAACAACTTTTCTTCAAAAAATACAATACGTAATACAGTGAAATGTTCACTACAGATTAGAAAATAATATTTGTAAATTATACATCTAGTAAAACCATATATACACAATACACACAGAACTTTCAAAACTTAGTAAGAAGACACCTCAATTTAAAAACGGCCAAAAAATCTGAATAAACATTGTACCAAAAGAGTTGCACAGCTAGCGTAGAAGCCCATAAAAAATGTTTTAGGCCATTAAGCATTAGGAAGAATAAAACTGAAATCATGAGACACTATTCCAGACCTATTATAATAACTAAAATCAAAACTACTGAGTGCTAGCAAGGAAGCTCTCCTATACTTCTGGTGGAAATGTACAATGGCATAAAAACTTTGGAAAACAGTTTGAACATTTCTTTGAAAGTTAAACATACATCTCTCATACGGTCCAGCCACTTCCTCCACTGAAGGCAAGGGGAAGCATGTTCCACACTAACATCTGTACATGAATGTTTGCACCAATTTTATTTGTAATAATTCCAGGTGGGGAATAATTTAAATGTACTGAGTAAAAAAATAAGTAAGCTGTGCTACATTGTACAATGGAATATTAAGCTAAGAACATGGATGATTCTGAAAACAAGTGAGCTGAGTGGAAGAAGCCAAACAAAACTCAAAGTGCATACTTGTGGAGAACCACCTGGATGACTCTTCTTAAACAAAGAGCAATTGCCTCCACTTGGGCTAAACCTGGCCCTGTTTCCATGTACTGATATGTACAGAGCTGGCTTGGCTATTTACTTTTCCCTTCAACTGGCTCTAAGCAAGGTAAACAGGGCTGGTTGAGGTGCTGACATGTAATCTTTGAAGCTAGGTGACAGGTGCCGTTTTCCCCGCCCCCGTGTCTCCCTAAACAAGGTTGAGCCGGGAAGGATGGCAGAGCCACCACTGCAGGGCTGTCAACTGGGTTTGAGCCTTGAGATAAGAAGCTATGACTTCGCAGGACAGAAAAGTTTGCACATCAAAGCTGAAGAACTAGCCCCCAAAACATTAAACACTACCTCAATTGTGTTATGCAGATTGGTCTTTCTGTATATCCTTCTTTCTGCATATTGCAGAGATGTTTTCAGGCCTCCTACCTAGCCCAGATCATAACACTCACCTATTTTCCCACCACTCTCACAGTCACTCATCCTCAAACCACTCCCTTCTTCACGAAACAATAAAATCCAGGCTGGGCCCTGGATGCAGGCTTTTGTCCCAATGAGCCACTATCTAGGCTGGATTTAGGACTCTCTTGGCTGCCCATAAGTATAAATATGTGTTAGTGTCTTTATTCTCACCATGGTTGTACTGGAAGTGGTAGACTGGAATTAACTTGTTGAAATTCCAATGACTTTTCCATGGGATTACAAAAATAAACTTCTCAGACTGTGACAAGAACCAGGAAAGATGCTATTCATACAGCATGTACTCACTGATATTAAGCCTTAGCGACTGCAAACTAATTCACAATGACAGAAAGAAAAGGTCAATAGTTGCCCTCAGACAGATTGGGAAGGGGCACCAGAAAACATTGGAGAATCTCTGTCTTGGTTTGGTAATGATTGCATGGGTACATGCAAGTGTGTGTGTGTGTGTGTGTGTGTGTGTGTGTGGGTGGGTGTGGGTGTGTGTGAGTGATTCTTTATATACACACACACTGTAAACTTTGAACACAAACTGTAAACTTTGAACATGTGTCTATGTGTGTCCCTTATCTCCTAATGCACCTATTAAAATTCCTTAAAATCAAAAAACTAAAAGCAAAGTAAGGAAAACTCTTTATGTATATATAATAATATCCAGGTTAATCATGGTAAAAAATGATCTCATTTACTGGACATTCCTTATGCAAACATAAGTTCTTTTCTACATTTAAATGAGAAATACAAATAAAATTTAAAAGTAAATCATAAAAATAGTCTATACATTCCTCCATATTTGGTATAAATTCACTGACACCTGTCAGTCCTACTCAAGTTATTTAGTAGCATGTCAGCTAGTACTCTGGGACAAACACCTGAAATGTGAGAAAAGTACTGAAAACTTCATGTTTTTAATTAAGAGAAAATATATTTGGATGAAGCATTAACTATATAGACACAGTTGCTGGGTAACCTCAATCTCTAAAATCCATTTATTTGACTCACTGACATTTAGTGATATTTTTCCTTCTCCTGGGCTTTAATAACTAAGGGGCTGGGCTGGATTCTTCGTCCTGGCTCTCTGGCTGCTTCAAGGGCTGAGTCCCAAAGACAGTCAAGACGACCTTTCTGGCTCTGCCCAAATCCAATTGCTCTCCTCTCCTTTTGCCAGTGCTGGGCAGACTTGTGATTGTATTTTCTGCAATCTTTTCAATTTCCTGCCTTTCGGAAAGTTACAGCCATAATGCAACTTTCACTTGCCTGGTATAGACATTTGCAAAAACAAATCCAAAGTCACCATGGGGAAAGCAACTTAATGCTTTTCATAGGTGCTCATCATCTTTCTGTAATCACTTTTCAGCACTAGGAACGGGCTTGTGTTGCTCAATTTTCCTGCAATTTCTTTCCCTCTTTATAAGACGATCCTGAGTTACAGGTTTGTTATAATTAGCATAGAGCTGACATATCTCCTAGATGTCTCTTATTTTCAACATAGTTTCCAACAACTCTGCATTCAGATTCTCAAGATTTTGTAATAATACAAGTCTCTGGGCTGATACTTCTCAGCAGGTCTGTGTAAAAAAAAACCCGAGGAGGATAGAAGTGAATTATTCTTACCGCATTGTGTTTACCAGAGCAGGGGACTGATTGAAGAGATTCATACCTGGAGAGGCTCTGACGCAGGATTATTTTTCAACATAATTGAATCAGGAAATCTTTGTTGACCTCTTGACAGTGTTTAAACACAAAACCCTTTGAAAATCTCTCTTCGTTTGGCTTCTGGCAGCCCTGGTTAACCTGTTAACTTCTTAAGTTTACTTTGAGGACTCTTCCTAGTTTACATTCCCCTCAAGTGCAAATGGAGACATTTCCCAGGCCTCTCTGAACTCTGCCAAAAATATCTTACCAGTCCTTGTTCACACCTTCCTACCTGTCCTTGATACTCCTAGAGAATCTCCCTCCTTCCTGCTCAGCAGACTTGCACTGTCCTAGAAGAAAACCAGTAGCCAGTAGCCACACAAGGAACACAGAAATGTGGCAGACCCAAAATTGAGATAAGATGCAAACCACACAATGAATTTTGAAGACTTAGCACCAAAAAATAAATACGAGTAATTTTATATTGGTTTTATCTTAAAACAATAATATTTTGGATAAATGGGGCTAAATAAAATATATTAGTACAATTCATTTCCTCTATTTTTTTTTTCTTGTCTTAAATTATGACCACTAAAAAATTAAATATTAAGTACATGGCTCACCTGACATTTCTATCTGTCACCACTACACTGCACCTAAAATTCCAACTGGTCATCTGAATGAATGAAACATGCTAGAAACTGAACTCATCATATTCCAGCCCTTCTGGCCTGCTCTTTCTCTGTTACTACAGTGTGAACATCAGAGGGGCATGAGCCAGATAAGTTTCCTAACTCAGAATGATGCTGGTAAGGACACTGCAAGACACAGGAACTAACCCCAGAATGAATTACTTGCCAACAGGGTGACAGGGAGATTCCAGTCATTGTGAAAGAGCCTGTCAACATCTGCTCATTGACAGTTGCAACAGGAACGCTTGCAAAAATGTGAGATTGGACTAGTGAGGAGCAGTGACAATTGGGAAAAAAACAGCCAGGTATTTTTGAAAAGCGGGGATAAAGGGCACTAAAAGTCAGAAAAGTCAGCAGTTACACACTTAATGGAGGCACACTCACTCCAGGTAACTGAACCACCTTAATGTGCAAGTATTTTCTTACATTATTGGCTAATGGAATCTTCTTCACTTTGCCTGAAGTCTACAGGCATTAGTTCTCTGCTATTTCCTTTAGTCCCCACAGCCAAGCAACCACTAAACCCTGTTTATTCAGCCAACACCCACAACACCACATCCACATTCTTTCCCTCCTTAAAGACAACCACAGAAGGGAGACAACATGCTCTCTCCTGGACCCCCAGGATCTAGAATTTGGACAGGTAGGGAAGAGGAAGGAAGGGTTCACTCCCACAGTCATACACTTGTGCTGAGAATCTCCCTCGGTAAGGCCCGTCTTTGTATCACAGATGGACTCACCAAAAGATACCCTGTTCTTTACAGTTGTTCTCCAGTAAAAATGACAGGAATGCACATAGATGGTAGAGAGTGGCTCTCAAAGTACACCTTTATAAAGGTGACCCAGGAAAGGGTCTGGAGCACAAAGCCCACTTTCTTTGCTATCTCTTTTCTGTCCCTCACCCGCGTTACCCTTACAGCCACATCCTTCTCTACACACAAGCTGTGTACATAGGTAGACATGGTTTCAACACTTCGCACAGTAAAATCCAATTCATAAGTGGTTCTGGACTTGCAATTGAAGAGATCACTGAGAACTGTATATATGCCTGGCATTTCTAGCAACTGAACAATAACATATTTTATTAAACATATATAAAATTATAAATTTTTATCATATACATATATGAAATTTTCTGAGCAGTTTAGAAATACTGGTCTTGGAGGGTAGGGAAGATAAAACAACTAGCTGACAACTATCCAAGCAAGTACTATATATCACACATTTTACCCGGCTACTTAACTTTTATAGGTTAATTTTTTAGAAGACTGGATCTTATGGCATCATAGAATGTATATTTTTTAATTAGCAGTTTCTTTTCGAAGTGTGAACACAGTCACATAAAAGTGATAGATAGCATTTTTATCATTCTTTACCAATTCTGCTTTTTATAACTTTTAAAAACTGTTACTCAGTTTAAACGGTACTTATTTAATGCCAAAATTTGCTTGAAGAAACATGGAAGCCTAGCTTATGTGCCATAAGAACAGACTTTTACTGGAAAGATTGACACATTTAAATACAAATTAGATTTATTTTCAGAAAAATTACTGCCACATCTTTCAACTATAATAAGGCTGAAAGATAAACTAAAATAATTGCCTAAAAATTACAATTGTCATTTTAAGAGTATTGTTCTTCCTAAGATGTTTCATATATGATACATCTTGGTTTGATTAGATACAATTGATTGGAATTTTTAACTCTTGTCTAAATGATCAATTCTGGGCACACATTTCAAAATGTAAATGATTCTGGTTGTCACAAACTCACAATTAAGATAATAAACAGTAAAATTATATTGTACAAGCAGAGAAACTATTGAATAGACTGTTTCTTTTAAGACTGGGTCTGGCTATGTAATACAGACTGATTTTGAACTTGCTAAGTTGCCCTAGTTAGCCTCAAATTCACGATCCTCTTGCCTTAGACTCCTGAGCGGTAGGATTACAGGTGCCTATGACAACTAATATTTTAGTCAGTTTTTTCTAATAAATGTAAGTGGTTTATAATTGTCTATATGTTTGAGTGTGTGTTGCATGTGCCAAAACATTCTAGGTAATTTTCAAAGTGTACATACATTAAAGTCTATGTGCAAAGATTCCCCTAACTGCATACTAATTAAAGGCAAAGAAAATCTGAACCACATATTTAAAACAAAACCACACACCTATTTTTAAGATGATCTTCTGTTGTTATAGTTAAAACTGTCAAGCCTTAGTCTAGGAACTGTTTCGGTCATTTTCTTTGCTGTTTAGTTGGTACACTGTATCAAACAGAATTAGGAAGACTACTAATTGTTCATGTATTGCATGTTTATTCAACCTAATTCAAACTATAAATGATTGCATATTTTACTAAGTATATTTATCTGCTTTGATATAGAAAGATTCTATCTCTATACATTTCCACAGCATAAACCATGATAGCACATAGCTGAAATGCTGCCATGACCCAGGAGGGAGACAGTTTGCACATCTTCAAACATCACCTTTAGTAAAACCTAAATGATACTTAAATTACTTGCTAGCCTGCATCTACGAACTGGGGCTAAACCGCGAGGTCATTCAACTGTACCTTCACTGCCCCATTCTCGTGCATGGTGATGCAGTTGTCAGGATCTTCTGAGAGTTGGTACAAGGCCTGCGCTGTAGCTCGATGCACATTGGTGTCACTCGATTTCAGGTAACGCACTAACGGAGCCACTGCTTTGTGCTCTCCAAAGGCCACTCGATTTCTGCCCCACATACAACAACGTGAAATCGCCTCTGCCAAATGACGCCTCAATTTATCATTGTTCTGCACAGAGGAAAGCAAATTGAGCAATGTACCCTGTCAGGATCCTGTGTGATCATGTTTATGCACTTTATGTCTACGATGCCAGTGAGTGCACAGAGATGCTAGCTGGCTGCTTAAGTGGTATATTCAAGGAACTGTCTATGGGTAGCCAGTGGACAAAAGTTCAATTCTGAATTTTCTTTTTGTGAACTGAATATAGTCAGTGTTCTCAAAGATAAAAGAAGTATCTGACTTCAGTCATTTGCTCAAGGTTTGCTTTAAGTAAGTCTAACCACAACAAAAGATTACAAATCAACAAGTTGCTTAGTAGTGAAAATATTTATGGATTACTGGATATTCTTCAAAAATACTTCACTTAACTGGGATAAGTGGAATAACTCCATTCCTTCATCTTACGAATATTTCTACATTCTGGTCATATCCCTTGTTCCCAAGAGGGAAAGGACAATGAAGCAAACACAATGACATATGTTGAATCTTTTGTTTCACTTCTGAATTCATTATGCAGATTACATTCTTCTTTTTGTATGTAATTACCTCATAGAGGTCTACTATAATAGAATAGGACATGATTTTCTGTTTATCAATTGTACTGTTCTTTCGAATCAGTAAACAACCTGGGGGTCCATCACTGAATCTGGCACATCCTCTTAGGAGCTCAAACTCTTCTAGACCAAATATTCTTCCAACATTTAAAGTCTTGCTCTATGACTTTTCTTCCAAGTGGTAGTGCAAACCATGCTTAAATACCATGGTTGCAGTGGAGTCATTGTTCTAGGTTGCGTATTCTATCTATTCCAGCTCTAGATAAGCAATATCGCAATTGCCAAAGACTTCTAGCTCAAGAATACCACCAATCTCAACTTGCTAAGCTGGGGAAGGAACAATCCTTCTCTAATGTAGGCAGAAACAACTATCTTAAAAGTAATAATAATGATGATGGTGGTGGTAAAGATGATTGTTAGCAATTACATGATAGCTATTCTCTTTGCCATTCCTTTGCTTGCTGGTGACAAATAAAAAAACATCTTCTATCTGACAAAGATCTTGCATATTAATATTTTATAATTTAAATATGTTTGTGCATCTATTAGTCTCAGAGAAATTAAATGAGTTGAAGAAAACCTCATGCTTCATAAGCAATGGAGAATAAATTTGAATTCAGGTCTCTGAACCTCAAGCTCATTACTGCCACTATTGCATGATCCGATAATACAAATTTAAAATAAAAACATGTGTTACTTACTGTATTTGCCAGCTTGGACAATAAAGGTACAACTCCATGATCTGTAATAACAGCCAAGTTTTCTTGATCTTTTGCTATATTGGTAATAGCAGCACACACACTTGATAAAACTTCTTTGTTATCAGATTTCAATAAGTTGACAACAAGTTCCAAACCACCAACAAAAGAACGAACCATTTCTCCAGCATCCTAGATAAAAAATAAAAACAAGGCTGGAATCAAAAATATATTTAAGCACGGCACAGTGGCACACACCTGTAATCCTAGCACTTTTGGAGGCTTAGGTAAGTGGATAACAGGATCGAGTCCTGCCTGGGCAACTTGAAAAAGGCAGATGAATCTTTAACTCCTCTCCAAAGAAAACAAATACCTTCTATTTTGGCTATTTTACCAAAAGCAGAAACGAACAATAAGGCTATGACGTATATCTTTGGAATGAAAGATAAATTCATTTAACATATTTCTATATTGTATATCATTTCTATGTATGTATATGTAAAGCATATGTGTACATGAGATTTGTGATATGAATATGTCACTATATGTGTGTGTATATATAGATACAGACATACAACATATATATACAAAATTCAGTTTGAATGACTATTATGTGGTAGCCACTATGCAAGATACTGAGGATATAAAATTTAATACAACACAGTTGATTCTTAGCATTTGCAGTAGTTTCATTTTACAAAGTCTTAACAAACACTGATTTAGGCAATATTCAACTGCTGCTTTTTCTTTTTGTTTTATTGGTACATTTTAGATATCCAAAGTGATAACATTCATCATAGGGAATCTGTACCTGTACATGATATATCCTGAATCCTCTTCTTTCCCATTCCCCTCCCTCTCCCTTCAGCCCCTCTTCCCCTCCTTATTTACAAAAGTTTTGTTTCCATTTTATCCTTTTATCCTTTTTTTCTTGTCCCTTCTTTCTTTTTCTCCTCCCCTCTCCCATGTTCCCCTTCTCATCTGTCCATTTTCTTCCCATTTCCCAATATTTATTATACATTCCATTCCTTATTTACATTTTCGGTTTCTCTCACCAGAGAAACTATGCGATATTTACACGTGTGTTTGATTTATTTAACTTAAGGGTATGGTTTCACCACTGCTTTTCAGGAAAATGCACAGCTGGGTTTTGCAAGTCACTGGGCACAGTATTTTGGTCAACTGATCAATCTGTAACCTTATTTTACATGTTGCTGTTTGAAGACACCTTATTTCACATATATTCTTAATTCATTATCATTGAGCTCATGGCCAATGGCAACAAGTCTAATAGCAGCTCATTAAAGTCTTCACGCACTTACAAATGGAGGCAGCACTTGAGCACAATGCCTGAGGTCACTCTAAGCACAAAGTTGTGAAAAATGCAGCACTGCACAGACCATTCAATGGCCATTTGTTTATAGCTGAGAGTTGAAGGACGCAGAGCACTGCATTTTCCTATGTCATCTGAGAGCAAGCACATTAGGTAACTCACTATCCTCTTTCTGTGCATGTCTAAGAATGGCTATGAAATCAGCCTTCACTATTGATTTGGGGGTTACAAGTAAACTGTAGCCAGAATTCCCAACTAATGAGGCTTGGCCATATATATTCTTTTGCCATAGTGTTGGGTATAGCTGGTGCAGAAGGTAGGCACTGAGAAATTACAGGTATAACAAGTGTGGGAAGGGGTGAAAATACTACAAATAAATGCTAGGAGGTTTCAGCTCCTATAAGATTCCAGGACTGCTATGGTTTGTGTCTAGATGTCACCCCAAAGCCTCCTGTGCTCATGGGGGCAGGCTTTTCATAGGTGGCTGAATCTCGAGTTTGTGACAGGTTCATTGTCTAGTGCTGGGATTGGGGGTATGAGTACTACACTCGCCCTAGGGTGGGTAGCCTGTATATAATATTAGGGAGGAAAAGAGGCTTTCTTCTCTCCTTTTGCTCTTGTTGCTTTTGCTGCCTTTGCCACCATGGGCTGTTGCCCCTGTGCCACGCCATGCTGCCTTGAAACCAGCTGATTATGGACTGAAACCTCCACAAACTGTGAGCTGAAATAAATCTTTCCTTCCTTAATTTTGTGTGTTGGGGTTTTTGTGCTAGCAATAAGAAAAGTAACCAAGACAAACACTGTTTCCCCAAGATGTGTCAGTGAAAACCCTAGGGATAAGGCATTGTCCAGTGTGAAGGGAATCATCCCATAACAGATCAGCACACAATATTTAAGAGTGAGACAGAAGGTGGCTTTTCTTCTAGTTATAACACAAAACAAAAAAAGGAGCTTGGGAAAAGAGACATGCTAGGTAACATCAGGGTACGAAGGGAATTTGGATAGAAGGACAGGGGTGGGAAAGGGTAGTAAAAAGGACTAAGATGTGATATGTGTATGTACCAACTCCCCACAATGACACAAAGTCATTTTGTATCACAAACATACTAAACAAAAAGAATTGAAAAAAATTTCAAATGATTGGTAGAGTTTGGAGTTTATTTAAGAGATTTGAAAGCCACAAAAAAGGTTTAAGTATGGAAGGAAAGGATTCTTTTAAAAATCTATTTTGCATACAGGATTTTGAGCACAGAGCTGGAATTGGGGCAAAGAACTGTAGGAGGTGCGGGGGGGAATCTGAGGCTTTTTCTGGTGTCCAGCTAAGAGTTGGTTATTCTTTGGAGAAGGAAAGACAAAGATCTGGAGAGAAGGATGTGAACTGGGGATGACTCATGGGAGAAGACAGTAAGGAGTAATTCTTTGTGTGTGTGTGTGTGTGTGTGTCAGTGTGTGTGTGTGTGTGTGTGTGTGTGTGTGTTTGTGTGGTACAGGCATTTGAACCTAGAGCCTTTACACTGAGCTACATTCCCAGCCTTTTTGACTTTTTACTTTGCGGCAGGGTCTTACTAATTTGCCACTTTGCTTATGCTGGGCTTGAATTTACAATTCTCTTGCCTCAATCTCCCAGAGTGCTGGGATTACAGATGAGTGCCACCACACCCAGCAACAAGTAGTGATTCAAGATCATTCCTGTGTTTCTGGGTTGGTTTTACCCTTGAAAAAGCAGAATTTTGTTCTATTTTGTTCTCTTGGGCTGAGGAAGTGTTGTATTTGGTAGGAGAAGACCAAATTTGAATGAAGTGCCCATAAATACTTAAGTAGAGATGTCTAGGACTCAAATGGATGTGTGGGTTTGGAATTAAGGAAAGAAAAGCAGGTTGGAGACACAAATATGGCAGACATCAGCCCAAAAACTGTAAGCCAAGAGCACTGAGTGTGAAAGTGTAGGAGTGAGATAAGGGTGGGCACTGTCCCAGTGTCCTGGGTGTGGGAAAAGGAAAAAAATTCAACACAGGAGCCTGAAAATAGAAGGTCAAGAAGGAATCCTCATTTCCTCTGAGGTTGTAAAGGGGTATGCACAATGTCCACCAATCACATGGCTCTGGCACTTTCTTAGATAATAGAAACTAACGTAAATGAGGTATGCAACTTTCATAAATCATTTGCAGTTAAGCTCACAACCACACAAAGATGGTATTATTATTTCTATTTTAGATTAAAACAACTGAGGTTCACAGATGTTGAATCATATAAATCAGACTGTAGCCCTTGGAAAAGGCAGGAACCATGTTTTGTACAACTTAGTGATCTTCATAAATCATTCATTTGATCGCCTCATCCCCATGCCCCCTAAATTCTTCCATAGCATCCCCTGCCCTTAGGATGAATCGCAAACTCCCTCACACGGTTCTCAAGCCTCACGTGGCCCTGGCTTACCTCTCTGACTTCGCCTTTCTTGCCTTGATTTTCCCTCCTTCACACACTCCTTAATCCAGTGGCTCCCAAAGGGAGCTAATAAACAGAATCCTGGGACTCATTTCTTGAGAATGGAATTCATGAAGTCTGAGGTGGGGCTTATAAAAATGTGTACTTTAAAAGTCGCTCTTCTGGTGACTCTGAACTTCAGCCAGCAATACAAACCCTGCTTTGTGCTTTAGTCTTTCAGGCTTCACATTCTCAAGCATGCTGCTCATATTTGCCTCTGTGCCTTTGCACAACCTGCTTTGACTAGCTTCCTCTTGGCCTGAGAATTCCTACTCATCCTCAGCTACCAACTAAGGAACCATTTTCTTCAGGAAGGCTTTCTTTCTTTTTTTTTGTTTTTTTGTTTTTTTGTTATGAATGCTATACTATTTTCAAAAGAACAATTCACAGTAAAAATGAAATCTGAAAATGACCCTGTGAAAACTACTTTTCACTCAAAATTCTTTTTAACTATCTTAACTAATTTTTTATATATATATACATAGATTTTCTTTACCACACAAGTGCAACATCATGATAGTTATATATGTGTGACTTATTTAGTTCACTGATAAGTATATTTTCAAAGTGCATCCATTTAAGTGTGGAAGTGTCTACTTTATTGTTCTTTATAGCTGAGTAGTATTCCATTATATAGAAATATCACATATTTTTTGTCCATTCCTCAGTCAAGAGGCATTTAGATTGTTTCCAAGATTTGGCTATTATGAACTACGCAGCTATAAACATAGGTGTACATAGATTGTTTCCAAGATTTGGCTATTATGAACTATGCAGCTATAAACATAGGTGGACATGTATCACTGTGGTATGATGTTTTTAGTTCTTTTGGGAAGATACTCAGAAGGGGAATAGCTGGGTCAAATGGGACCTCCAATCTTAGCTTTTTGAGGAATCTCCACACTGACTTCCACAGTGGTTGCACCAGCCTGAATTCCCACCAACAGTGAAGAAGCATTCCCTTTTCTGCAGAGCCCCTCCAACATTTGCTATCAGTTGACTTCTTAATACGAGCCATTCTTTCCGGGCTGAGGTGGAATCTCAGTATTGTTTCCATTTGCATCTCTCAAATGACAAGTGCTGTTGAATATTTTTTCACACATTTATTTGCTGCTTGTACTTCTTCATCTGAGAAGTGTGTTCATCTCAGATTCCCATTTTAGGATTGGGTCTTTAAATCTTGGAGGACTGATATTTTTAAGTTCTTTATACATTCTCGATAGTAATCCTTTGTCCAAAGAACAGCTGCAAACATTTTCTCCCACATTGTGGGTTGTCTCTTCACTCTGTTGGTGGTTTCTCTTGCTTTGCAAAAACTTTTCAATAGGATGAGATCCCATTTGTTGATTCTGGGCGATAGTTCCTGTGCAATCTGGCTTTTATTCATAAAGTTTTTGCCTATACCAATGTCTTCAAGAGTTTTACCTACTCTATTTTCCAGAAGATTTAATGTTTCTGTTTTAATGCTGAGATCTTTAATCCATTCAGATTTTAGCTTAGTATATGGTGAGTACATTAGTTTTAATCTTTGGCATGTGGAAAGTCAGTTTTTCCAACACCATTTGTTAAAGAGGCTATGTTTCTTCCAATGAATGTATCTGACACTTTTGTCAAAGGTAAGGTAGCTTAGTGTGGCTGCAGCTGTTTCTGCATCTTCTAATCTATTCGGTTGATCTTCAGATCTTTTTTGCCAGTATCACACTGTTTTTATCACAGTAGCTTTATAGTATAATTTCAGGTCAGGAATTGTGATACCCCCTGTCTTGTATTTGTTGCCCAGGATCGCCTTTGCTATTCTAGGTCGCTTGTGGTTCCATATGAATTTTAGGACTGTTTTCTCTAATTCTGTAAGATATGCTATTGGGATGGCATTGAATCTGTGTAACAGTTTTGGAAAATGACCATTTTCACTATATTAATTCTTCCTACCCAAGAGCATGGGATATCTCTCCTTTTCTAATATCCTCTTCAATCTTCTTGTTCAAAGTACTATGGTTTTCAGTATAGAGGTCTTTTACATCTTTCATTAGATTGACTCCTAAGTATTTCTTTCTTTCTTTTTTTTTTGTTTTTTGGATGCTATTGTATGAGGCATTGTTTCCCTGATTTCTTTCTCAGTGAGATTGTTATTCATGTACAAAAAGGCTATTGATTTTTGAGTATTGACTTTGTAACCAGCTACATTACTAAATCTGTTTATTAAATCTAGAAGTCTTTTGGTGGAATTTTTGGGATCTTCCAAGGTAGAGTATCATGTCATCTGCAAACAATGGTAGTTAACTTCTTCCTTTCCTATCTTTATTCCTTTTATGTTTTTCTCTTGTCTAATTGCTCTGGCTAAAGTTTCCAGGACTATGAGAAATAAGAGTGGAGACAGTGGACATCCTTGTCTTGTTCCTGATTTTACAGTGAAGCATTCAGTTTGTTCATTTAGTATGATGTTGGCTATTGGTTTGCCATAGATGGCTTTTATCAGATTGAGATAGAGACCATCTATTCCAATCTTCTGTAGAGTTTTTATCATGAATAGGTGCTGGACTTTGTCAAAAGTTTTTTCTGCATCTATTGAGATAATCACATGATTTTTATCCTTGACTCTGTTAATATGATGTATTACATTTTTGGATTTACATATGTTGAACCATCCCTGTAACCCTGGGATGGATCCCACTTGATCATGGTGTACAATCTATTTGACAATTTGCTGCAGTCTGTTTGCCAGTATCTTATTGAGGATTTTTGCATCAATGTTCCTTAGAGAGATTGGCCTGTGATTCTCTTTCTTAGTTGGGTTCTTCTCTGGTTTTGGAATCAGATTAATGCTTGCTTCCAGCAATGAATTTGGGAGTCTTGCTTCCCTTTCAACTTCATTAAAGAGTTTGAGAAGTAGTCATGTTAGGTCTTCACTAAATTTCTGGTAGAATTCAGCAGCGAATCCATCAGGGTCTGGGTTTTTCTTTGTTGATAGGTTTTTAATTACATCTTTAATTTCCTTTATTGACATTGGGTTGTTTAGGATTTTTATATCATCTTGATTCAACTTTGGTAATTCATATGTATCTATGAATCTGTCCATTTCTTCTGTATTTCTCATCCTATTAGAATACAAGCTTTCAAAGTAGGTATAGAAGATTTTCTGGATTTCTACAGGATCTGTTGTAATTTCACCCTTTTAATTCCTTTTTTTTTTTTTTTTTTTTTTTTTTTTTTTTTTTTTTTTTTTTTTTTTTTTTTTTTTTTTTTTTTTTTTTTTTTTTTTTTTTTTTTTTTTGTTGGCACCAGGGATCGAACTCACAACCTTGCACCTGCCAGGCAGGCACTTAAGCCACTGAGACAAACTCCCGGCTCACCCTTTTAATTCTTAATTGCGTGGATTTGAATCTTTTCTTTCCTTTTTTTGATAAGGTTGGCCAAGCATTTGTCAATTTTATTTAATCTTTCAAAGAACCAACTCTTTGATTCATTGATCCTTTGTATTGTTTCTATAGTCTCCAGTGTGTTAATTTCTGCTCTGATCCTTATAATTTCCCCCCCTGTACAAGCTTTTGGTTTAGCCTGCTCTTCTTTTTCTAGAAGTTTGAGGTTCAACATTAAGTTGTTTGTATGAACTTGCTATGTTTTCCTGATATGGGTATTTACTGCTATAAATTTTCCTCTTAAGACTACTTTCATTGTGTCCCACAAGTTCCAGTATGTTGTACTGTCATTGTCATTCAACTGTAAAAACTGTCTAATTTCTTCTTTAATTTCATCTGTGAACAATTGATTGTTCAGTAGGGTGCCATTTAATTTCCGTGTGTTGATGAAGTTCTTGTGGTTTCCTTTGGCATGGATTTCCAATTTCACTGCACTGTGGTCTGATAGTATGCATGGGATAATTTCAATTCCTTTACATTTACTTAAGCATGTTCTATAATCCAGTATATGGTCTATTTTGGAGACTGCCCCATGTGCAGCTGAAAAGAATGTATATTCTGATGTTATAGGGTGGAAGATTCTATAGACATCCACTAAGTCCATTTGCTCAAAAGTTTTATTTAGTTCTAACATTTCATTATTGATTTTTTGTCTCGTTGATCTGTCTTTTTGTGGGGTATTGAGGTTTCCCAATACCATTGTATTAAGGCTTATTTGATTTTTCATGTCCATTAATATTTGTTTTATATAACTCTGTGCACTAATATTTGTTACAGATATATTTATGATTGTTATCTCTTCCTCTTGAATTGTTCCCTTTACCAAGATATAGTGACCTTCTTTGTCTCTCTTAATCAGTTTTGGCTTAAAATTGACTTTATCTGCAAATAGAATAGCAACTGCTGCTTTTTTCTGAATTCCTATTACATAGAGGATTGTTTCCCATCCTTTGACTTTCAGTCTATGAGGTTTTTTTTAATTAAATGTGTTTCTTGTACGCAGCATATTGTTGGATCTTGCTTCTTGATCCATTCTGCCAGTCTGTGTTTTTTGACTGGTGAATTGAGACCATTGACATTAATGGTTAAAACTGATATGTATTGACTTAGCCTTGTCATGTTGTTTTCCTATTATCAGCTCCCCCTTTTTGTTTTCTTTTTCTCTTCCTTCTAATTGTTTACCTTTCCTGGTGAATTCCTTCTATTGGGGTTCATGGAGCTATAGTCCTTATTATCTCTTTCTAAAATGCTTTCAGAACATTCTGGAGTGCTGATTTGGTGGTCATGAATTTCCTCAGATGTTCTTTGTCATGGAAGTATTTTATTTTCCCCTCTATTTTGAAAGACAGTTTTGTGGGATACATCAGTCTGGGTTGAAAGTTGTTTTCCTTTAGAACTTGGAGTACTTCACTCCAAGCTCTCCTTGACTTAAGAGTTTGTGCTGAGAAGTCAGCTGTGATTCTGATGGGCTTTGTTTTATAGGTGATTTGTTTCTTTTCCCTAACAGCTTTTAAGATTCTCTTCTTGTATTGAATTTCTGGAATCTTGACTATGATATGCCTGGAAGTAGATTTTTCTTTTTATCATTGCTAATTGGAGCTCCATATGCCTCACTTATTTGTATGTCAAATTATTTTTCTCTACCAGGAAAGTTTTCTGTCACGATATCTGTAAGGATGTTTTTAATGTCATTTGTGATATTTCCTGCTTGCTCATTGACTCCAATTAATCTTAAGTTATTCTTCTTTGTCTCATCAAGAAGCTGCTGGATTTATTTCTCATGTTCCCTTGCTAGTTTTGAGAAATCTTTCTTTCTCTGGTCACTAACTGTAGGCCTGTCTTCAATATCTGAGATCCTGTCCTCACATTGGCCTAATCTGCTTCGAATACTTTCAATGGAGTTTTTTATCCTCCTGAATATCTGCTTGAATCTGCTTTATGGAATCCATTTGTTTCCTATGTTGTGCTTCCATAATTTGCTTAAGCTCATTTACTTTTTGTGTCTGTGTCTGCTCTCACATCACTAGGCATGGTGCATATTTTGATAATCTCTGTGGTTATTTGAGATATTATTTCTGATTTCATTTTTTCCAGAGCCTCATTCAATTGCTTTGCTACCACTTCAGAGAGACCTGGTAGGTGGCTTTCAGATTTTCCAGCCTCATTACCCACTGGGTTTGCCTTTGGTGAACTGGGTGTCTGATGTTATGTCCTGTTTAAGTGTCTTCTCATTTCTTTTTTAGTTTTATTCCTAGAGTGATACTTGTTAGCTGTCAATGGTGGATTGCTTTATTGGTGGTATTAAGGACATCCAGGTGATGATCATGTCTCTGAGGTATGTTCCAGGTATAGCTGGTTCCTGGGCTCCAAGTCTACTGGAAGACTCACCTCCTCAGTTTGTTAGAGATGAGAAGCTATTGCTCACCTAGCCCAGTCCCTGGTTCTTTGGCACCATGTCTTAGCACTCTCTGTGACCCCCAGTCAATCTCAGTCCTGGGCCATTAGGGCCAACAGCTATCCAGAACAATCATGTTAATCCTGGCTGCAGTGGCACTCACAGCACCAAACACAGCCAACAAAACAACAGACTGAGCCAACCCCTGATTTGCAACCCTCAACTGTATAAACTGAACTTATGACCATGCAATAGAATGCAAAACAATTATATACAACACATAAGTCTGCAATATGTCAATTCTGTTCGCAAGGGTCAGGACCCAAAATGGATTTAGGAGAAGATAGAGAAGTGGGAAAAGAGAAAAAGATTATAAGTAGGTTGGAGGACAAAGATGGGTCCCACCAACTTAGGGAAAGCAATGCAGAAGACTGAGGGAAAAGAGAGCCAAAAGAGATAAAA
>RJWM01000350.1:214987-232262 GCA_004363535.1 Dasyprocta punctata | reverse complement strand
ACAAACAAACAAAGTCCAGACATCCCACAGGGCAGGCTTGCTGGAAGACAGTGAGTTTGTGTTTCATGCTCCTCCATTATGTCCCTGATGGTGGGCCCAACCGAAAGACAGTGAGTTCACACTGTGCACTCCTCCATTACACCATTGATGGTGGAGCTGGCTGGAAGACAGTGAGTTTGCACTGCACACTGCCTCATTATATCTTGGAGGGTGGACTGGTTGGAAGGAAGTGTGTTCATTCTATGTGCACCTCCTTTACATTCTTAATTGTGGGGCTGGCTGGAAAACAGGGAGTTCACAATCCAGGCCTTTTCCATTTCATCCTGGCTGGAAGCCTGGCTGGAAGACTGTGATTACATGCTCTGCACCCCTCCATTACATCCCAGACAGTGGGGTGAGCTGGAAGGCAGTGAGTTCATGCTCCTGGCTCCCTCCATTACCCCCACCTAAATGGCAGGGATGGCTGGAAGAGTATAATACCAGTGGGAACTCCAAGACCCGGTACAGAAGCCTGGTGCACAGACACCCACACACCTTTGAAGGGTGAATTAGTGAGGCCAGTAATGTGCAAGCATCTGAAGCAGCAACTGGACTATGGAGAACTCCATTAACAAAAGACCAATGCAATTCCCCACACCCAGAGGTCAAGACCAGCTCCATAACCAGCACATCTCTGAGATGTAACTTGCATATTATCACAGGACTGTAAACACCAGAATAAGGTAGGTTCTTGGGGCAACTATATAGAACTAAGTACATCTGGAGGACATACCTGAGGGACAGGCATCTTTCCTCCATGAGACAGACCTCAATATTAGTGGTAGAGATATATATCACGGGAGATTGGCAGACATCAACATAGGAGATAATTTTTTTTTTTTAAAAGTGAAGATACAGCACTCGGAGGCTGAGGTAGGCGGAGCGTTGTGAGTTCGAGGCCAGCTTGGGCTACAACGCGAGCGCAAGGCCGGCCTGAGCTACATAATGCGACCCTGCCTCAAAAAACCAGGGCCTGGAGTTTGGCTCAGTGCCTTAAGCGCCTGCCCTGGCAGGCGTGAGGTTGTGAGTTCAATCCCTGGTGCCGCAAAAAAAAAAAAAAAAAAAAGTGAAGATGGAGAATGGCAAGATGCAGAGGTGCAGTGTGGCCCCAGACTTCCAGCCCATCCAGAATAGGCCTGGAACTCAACAAGACGGATGAAGTTGGAAGTCAAACACTGAAACTTTCTGAAAAGATAAAAACAGCAGTTAAAAAAACAAGTGAAAAATGCTATGGAGAAAATGATTCTTCAGGTACAAAAAGAAATGATGCTTAAAATCAAAGATATTGGAGAAAAATAAAAAGAATAGACACGCTTAGAAAAAAGATGGAAACAAAAATTGCCCAACATATGAGAGAAATGGAATCCAAGAAACAGATCCAAACAGAGATCCAGGACAGTAAAACCTCCATTGAAAGTATATGCAACAGACTGAACACAGGGAAGGATAGAATTCCATATCTTAAAGACGGAATTGCAGCTAGTGGTCGTGAAAAGAAAGATAACTTAAACATAGCAAAAGAGCTGGGCATAGTGACACATGCCTTTAATCCCAACACTCAGGAGGCTTAGGCAGGAGGATCATCGTGAGTTCAAGACGAGTCTGGGCTACAAAGTGAGTTCAAGGCCAGCTTGAACTGCATTGTGAGACCCTGTCTCAAAAAGTAGGGTGGGAGATTTAGCTCAGTGGTGTAAGCACCTGCCTGGCAGGCACGAGGTTATGAGTTCAATCCCTGGTACAAAAAAAAAAAAAATAGCAAGAGACCATGAGTAATCAATCCAACAGCTACAAGATAAAGCAAAGAATAACTCAAGATTGACTGGAGTCAATGAGAAAGCTGGAGTCAGCACAAATGCCATAATAATCATAAATATATATGCATCAAATACAGAAGCACCCAACTGTATAAGACAGTTATTAATACACATGGAAAATCAAATAAGTAATAACACAATTGTAAGAGGAGAGTTCAGTGCCCCATTATCACAGAAGACAGATCAAGTAGTCAGAAAATCAGGAAAGAAATATCAGAACTTCTCGGGAGGTTGAGGTAGGTGGAGTGTTGTGAGTTCCAGGTCGGCTTCGGGTATAACACAAGTGCAAGGCCAGCCTGAGCTACATAGCACGACCCTGCCTCAAAAAACTAGGGCCAGGAGTTTGGCTCAATGGCTTAAGCACCTGTCTAGCAGGCATAAAGTTATGAGTTCAATCTCTGGTGCCACAAAAAAAAAAAAAAAAAAAGAAAGAAAGCAATATTAGAACTGAACCAAAACTGTGAACCAATCGACTTAATAGGAAGAATTCACACCCTGCGGTCATGTGCAAACAGCCCAGAGAGATCGGGTGAGCCCAGTACAGCCCCAGAGACATCCAGTGAGCCCAACACAAACCCAAATTAAAATTCACACCCTGAGACCACACATCAGTGGCCTGGAAAGACCTGGTGAACCTAAGAGCCCAGTGCTGGCCCAGAGAAGAAGTTACATCCTGAGTCCACATGCAAACAACCTGGAGAGATCCAGTGAACCCAGTAGGCCTGGAGAAGAAACCATACCCCAAGGCCCCACTGCCATCAGGAGATCATCAGTGAAACACTGCCTCATGCCTCTCCACCACTCTAGGAGACCCAAATTGGAGAACCCAGTTGTCTATTCCAATCCACTACAGGGAGGGACTGGCAGTCAATGCAGAAAGAACCTGGGAGGCAGCAATGGGCTGATTCAGAGGAACACAGGAAAATGTCAAGACAAAAGATCAAAATACAATCTTAGACCTCCAGTTCACACAGAACAAGTTCAGGAGACACAGCCATAGTACAAATTAGAAGTCATACACTTGAGATTTCTGAAAAGATAACAACTGAAGTGAAGGACCAACTTAGTTCTTTTATTGTTTGATTAATTTTATATATCTATGTCTGATGGCTTGGAGAGCTATTTTGAAGATAACAAGAGGCATTATGGCAGACGTTGTTGATTTCCCAGTGTCTGGTTTTGAAGTCCTGCATTGTTTTCATTGTTTGTTTGTTTGGTTTGGTTTGGTTTGATTTTATTATCCCTGAGGCAAGGTTTTCTGGTTTGAAAAAACTGTTTTATAAAAATACGCTTTGAGTGAGGTTGATGTACATTGTTTAATACTTTAGGTACGCACATACGCACACACATAAAGTTACCATAGCCTGAATAGTAGTACCTACATTGAAAAATAAGTCATAAATGTAAAAAAGAACAATTTTTCTGTGCTTCAAGTTAAAAATTGTGGTGGTTAGTTTGGGGTGCTTATGTAACAGTTATGTTTGTACATGTGATAAAATCATGTGAATATTGATTTTATATTGCCTGAACCCTTTGTAATTTGGAGACTGTGTTTTAAATCAAAGAGTACAGAATTACAAATGCAAAAGTATTCATGAAAATTAGAATTTAGAACACTTAAAATAAAGAAAATACAAATTATAAATTTTTAAAAAGCTAACAAATAAAAGAGAAATCCAGAGAAAGCAAATTCAGAAAAATGTTTCAAAGTTTATATTAACAATGTGTATGACACATCTGTAATATACAATTTAAATATATTTTTGAGATACAAACTCCCTAATATAGCCTTTTAATTACTCTTTATATCACTTAAATGTTTTATGTTTTTCAATCCCTAATTGCATATGGGTACTTTCTTTCTTTTTTCTTAATGTTTATCAGTGCATATTAATTATACAGAATATTGAGTTATACTTTGACACCTTCATACATGCATATAATATATTTTGATCTTCTTCCTCACCCTCCCAAAGAGAGTATCTTTAAAACACTTATTGAGGAATAATTTACATGTAGTAAAATTTACTTCTTTTAGTGTACAGTTCCATGAATTTTGGGAAATACAGTGCATAATTGCCACAAAAATTAAGGTAAAAAATATTTTAATCAGTACAAAAACTTCCCTCTTGACCTTTATGATTAAACAAACATCCTATTCCCAGCACTTTGCAACTGTCTTCTGTACTTGTAACAAAAACAAACACCAAACTGAACTCAACTTCTGGGAAGACATGTTAAACATTCCATGATTACAGACCTACCAGAAGTTTTGCAGGAATAACATTTACATCAATTTGTATTGTTGTACACATGATATTAATCAATTAAATGGAGGAATGATAAAGGAAGGAAAGACAAATATCAATCTTCTGAACAACCAACAAAATCAGTTTCAGAGGTGAACCATATGGTGAGACTAAAAGGCAGATTTTAATATAACATTTATTAAGTATTTTAAAAGTGATATTGGAAAAGGTAGACAATATGAATTTATAAATGTGAAATTTACTTAAAAAGAAGGGAACTATTTAAAATAGTCGAGTTAAAATTCTGGACCTAAGGATAAGGTAATAGAGTTGAAAAATGCCTTTCATAGTTCTTTAGATAGTATCCATCTAATTGTAAAAAGAATCAATGACATAGAAAAAAGTCAAAAGAAATTATTCAGATTGATAGTAAAGGAGCAAAACATAGCAATAGAAAGAAGGATGGAGCATTCTAGAGTGATGGACCAATACCACTCTAACACTGGAGTGACTAAATCATAGAAGAGACAGAAAAGATACATAGAAATATTTGATGACATAATGTCATAGAAGTTTCTAACACTAAAAATCATCATAACCTAAAAGTTGAGAGAACAGCAAACAGGACGATAAAGAACAAATTCAGAAATATCATACTAACGTTATTCAAACTCATGATTAAGAGAAAACGTTGAAGACCATCAGAGAGAAAAAAACATATGAAAAAGAAAAAAATTAAAATAGATATCCTATTAGACACTATACAAATAAGAAGACAATGAAATAATGTATGTAAAATAATCAAATTCACCATCAACTCAGATTCTATACCAAATAAAAATCCCTTTCAAAAATACAAGAAAATATTGTGTATTTCATGTATGAAATTATACTATTCCCCATATATATGCACAAATGTTATTTGTCTATTAAAAATAAAAAAGATAATTTTTATGCCAAAATAGAAGAAAATTTACTATAGGCCAAAAAAAAAAAATAGATGAAACATGAGTTCATAACTGTAAAAAAGGTTTAAGTTCCCCAAGTATAAGAATATTCCAGAAATTATCTTAGATATAGAAATATAATTAGAGCTGTTAAGAGCAGATATATTTAAAATAAATTAATTATAGTTGGCATTTTTTAACTTAAATCATGCTAAAACATAAGTTTCTACAGAAAAATATTATAACAATGTATTTTGTGTTTATAACACATGTAGGAGAGAGATATATAACAACACAAATAAAGAGAGGAATTGAGTTGCATATATATATATATGTATATATATATATATATATATATATATGTTGCACTTATAGTTATCATGGAGGTTCAAGTAATAGTATGTGGGAGTAAGATGTTGTAAACTAAAACTACATAAGAGAAAGCTACAGGAAAAAAATTCTATTTTTTGAAGAAGTGAAGAAAATAACCCTGAGTGAAATCAAATAAAAAATAAATACTTAATTTGAAGTAGGGAAAATGGAAAAATAACAGAACAAATTGATAGATTTTTATTCAATCATATCAATGATTAAATATAAATAATCTAATCAAATTAATGAAAACATGGAAATTGTCAGATTCACCAAAGAAGACCCAAGATCCTACTTGAATTATGAAAACATAGAAACTCAAACACTAAAAAAGTAGGAAAAGATATTCCATGCAAATTCTTATCAAAAAAGAGTTGGAATGATCATATTAGTATCAGAAAAAGTAAACTTAATAAAAATGTTACCAGGAATAAAATAGAAATTACAGAAAGAGAGAAATTTTCTAAACATTTAGAAATGAACAATTCACTTGCAGATGATTTTTAGGGAAATGTAAGTGATGAGGGGAATTTGAAAATGTTAAGATATTAATGAAAATGAACATATATAAAACTTCTTGAGATAGTTTTAGAAACAATACACTGAAGTAAATGTATAGCATTAAATATTTATATTAGAAAATTTTTGCATCATTGTTAAAAGCAACAAGAAAAGAAGAAATTCATCATTATACTATTTTTTAGGTACATAAATGACTAAGATTGTTATATATTCTTGGAGAATAGATTTCTTTCATTATAATGTAGTGTTTTTATCACTGATAGTTATTTAACTTTGGAGTCTACTTTCATAAAATTCTTATCACCCCTTGTATTGTATATTACATTTATTTTACTCATTCCTTCTCCAACATTTGTCCTTTCTTTATGTGGATCCAAGTTCCTGACCTGTATTACTTTCCTTCTGCCTGAAGAAAATCTTTCAACATTAATTTTGGAGAAAATCTACTGTTGATAGAGTGTTGTGGAAAACAGGATACCAGAAAACCATGCCTTCCCTTCAGCCAGGGGCAGCTGCCATGGGGAACAGGACAAAAATCCAGAAGTCAAACCATGCCTTCCCATGAGCCAGAAGCAGCCACCATGGGGAACAGAAAGAGAATCAAGAAGCCAAACCATGCCTTCTTGTGAGCCAGTGCAGCCACCATGCGGAATGGGAAGAGAATCAAAAAGCCAAACCACACCTTCACATGAGCCCAGCCAGTGCACAGGCTGGGAGACAACAAGAGCAGCCCACACACTGCCTTGTAAGCAATGGGATGATTTGGAGGAAGTCAGGCTGTGATGATAGCAACTGAAGTAAATTAATGTTTCCATTGTTTGACTGACTCTGCAGGCCTAAAGCTAACAGTCTGCACATTTAGTTGGAGGACAGCAATACTCATTATAGCAACTATGAGAGATTTCCTTTGGTCTCATTTTTGAAATCCAATGTTGTATTCCATTTTGCTCTTTTGTTTTATTCCTGTATCTGGTTACCTGAGCAACTATTTTGAAGATGACAGTATGCAATATACCATTGTTAAGTTCCTATCATCTTGTTTTGAAAACTTAGCTATTGTTGTTCTTTATTACCATTGCTGTCATTGATTTTTTTATTTGTTTACTTCTTGATTTTTCTGTTATTTCTTTTTTCTTTTTAAAATAAACAAAAACAAAAACAAAAGGATACCAGACTTTTTCAGACAGTTAAGGAACCAAGAATGCACTCCAGAAAGGTGGAGAAAGATTTTTATTTGGCTAGCCCAGCTCAGAGAAGCTCATACTTCATAATTTCTGAGCCCCTGGAGTAGTGTCACAAAGGTCTGTATTAAATTTGTGGCAAAAAAAGTGAAGTCAAACAAAGACGGTTATACAAAAATAACAGGTTTATAAATCTAGCCCTCTGGTTCATCTCATTCAGGAAGGGAATCTAAACTAAGACAATGGGGGTTGGGGGCACTCACCACAAATTAGTAAGTGGTATTGTAGAGGGAAGAAAGGGACAGCAGTAGAGAACTTTGAAACCCCCTATTAGATTATTTGGTCCAGGCTGGAGAAGGGAGCAAGAAATGTGCTCAACATGGGCAGAAACTACTGATCCTTGGAGAGGGTCACCCTTTAAAATAGACAAATTTCTTCTTCAAAAGTACTTCAGCTTCTTTGGGGAGCAGCTCAAATTGGAGATCAATCAAGTGCAGGGCCAGTGCAAGACCAGCCTAAAGAACATAGAGTACCTGATGTAAGCCACTTGAATAAGCTGCTCTAGTCTTAAGAACACTGGAAGCCTGAGACAAGCCACGTAGTCAAGCTATTAGGTGGAGAGGTTTCACATGATGCTCAACCCACCACGTGTATAAATAAATGTGCTGCAGCTCTTGGAGAACTTACTCCTTCTCCTCCTCCTCGTCTTTCCTTCCTTCTTTATCAGAAGAGACAGCTCTATATGGTCCCACTTTTTTGTATTCTGATTCTAAGCCTTTTTTCTCCATTGTCTTACTGTCCTCACTATGTGTTATGACTGACAAATTGTGTCAACTTGAGAAGTTTAGAAGTTTAACTAACAGACTCCGCAGGGAGCCAGGATCCTTACTTTGTAAATATTCTCATCCTATGCAAGAGGAAGGCACAGAGATTTTGTGAGTGCTACACCCACCCTGCAAGGGGGGATGGCCTTGTACACTATAAGGGGGGTAAAGAAGTTTGTTGCCCTTTTTTGCTCTAGCTGTTGTCTTGAAGTGTTGCCCCTGTGCCATGCCACTGTGCCTTACAGCTAACTGATTATAGACTGAAACCTACAAAAACTAAGCTAAATAAACTTTCCTTCCCTAATTTTGGGCATCAGGTATTTTGTCTCAGCAAATAGAGAAAGGTAACCAAGAAAGAATTTGGTACCAGGAGTGACGCTGTTACTGTGACTATACCTGACCATGTGGTTCAAGAGCCTTTGGGAATGGTTTGTGGGGAGAATTTGGAAAGGTTCAGAGATGTAGCCTGAAAGAGTGGCACTGGAACACCTTTGGGCGTTCTCTGTGGGAGATTCTGGTCAGAGCTCAAGAGACCAGCAGGTTGATAGAAAGCCTGCCAGTAAAGACCAGGCTCAGAAGGTTTCTGTTGGAAAGAAGGACTGTATTGGCTTCTGGACTACAGATGATGCATGTTATGGCTTGGCAGAAAGTTTGCATTTTGCTCATGTCCAGAGACTTTGCCTGAGACTAAGATTAAGGGCAGTGGACTAATTAATCTGGCAGAAGAAATTTCAAGGCAGTGGGATATTAAGGCTTTGCCATGGCTATTGTTGGGGGTTTAAAACCAGATTTATGTTGCAAATCAAGAACAAATAAGCCAGCAGGATGATTTAAAATTTTGTGAGTTTTGCCAGAAAGGAAGCTCCAATAAAGCTGTGGACCATAGAGATAGAGCTGAGATCTCCATTGCTGAGAAGGAACAGGAGAATAAAAAAGATGGCATGCAGTCATCACAGGAAGAGGCATCAGGTTCCCATACTTTGCAACCTCAAAACTGCGAAAGTGAAAGACTGCTTGAAGGAGAAAGCCGCAAAGCACCATGTTCCAGAATGGTGGTGGCAGTCATGCCAGGTCAAAAATGACAGTGGCATAGAGAATATGTTCTTCAGAATCGGGTTCAGAGTGCTAAGTGATTCAGGCACTCAACCCCTGTGGCCAAAAGAGAGGAGAGCCTGGCTACTGCTCCAGCAGGCTGCAAACCTTGGTATCATCCACGTGGTGCTGGTTTTATGTGCATACAGAATGCATGAGTTCTCAGGTTAAAAAGGCTTCCACCCTGATTTCAGAAGGCCCGGGAGGCCAAGCAGTGTGGCCCTGAGAGGGTAGTGTGTGAAACTGTGTGTGAAGCCAGAAGTGCAGTGGAGACCACAGAAGTTTGGAAAAACCAGGAACATGGATCATCTAGGGAAACCTACAAGGATGAGCAAGCCAATCCAAGAAAGAAGCCATTGGATTGGTAGCCACCAGAAGCGCCATAGGGATGAAATCACACAAGCCCTTTGGCAATTTGCCATATATTGTCTCAAATGGTGCACATGGAGCTACAGGACTTAACATTTGTCCTGCTGGGTTTGGGACTTGTTTTTGTCCCAATCCTTTGTATCCCCATGTTTATACCTTTTGGAATTGGAATGTTTGTCTTGTACCATTGCATGTTGGAAGTATTTAACATTGTTTTTATTTGTATAGTGGTTTGCATCTAAGGTTTGCCTTACATCTTTGAGGAGACTTGGGATTTAAAGTTTTCAGTGATGCTGAAACTATTAGGACTCTGGCAAATCTTGCAGATGCACTAAATGCTTTTACATGAAGGGATGTGCATGAGTCTTTGGGGGCCAAGGATAAAATGTTATGTTTCTAATGTAATATAATTTTGACAGACTTAATGCTGGTTCTTAATGATTGTTAAGCTATGTTACAATGTTTACACTTCAAAATGTCAAGAATAAGCATGTCCTTTACCTGGAAATGGGTTTAAAGAAAAGTGTCTGCTTGTCAAGTTGACAATGGGTGCATTGGTATGGTTGGTACATTGTGTCAACTTGAGAAGTTTAGAAGTTTGACTAAGACACTCAGCAGGGAGCCAGGATCCTTACTTTGTAAATATCCTTATCCTGTGCAAGAGGAAGGCACAGAGATTTTGTGAGTGCTATGCCCACCCTGGAGGGGGTGGGGTGGCATTGTACAATTTAAGGGAGGAGAAGTGGCTTATTGCCCTCTTTTGCTCTGGCTGCTGCCTTGAAGTGTTGCCCCTGTGCCATGCCACTGTACCTTGCAGCCAACTGATTATAGACTGAAACTTCCAAAAACTGTAAGCTAAATAAAGCTTTCCTTTCCTAATTTTGGACATCAGGTATTTTGTCTCAACAAAGAGAGAAAAGTAATCAAGACGCCCTGGGAACATTGAGAGCTGTGCAGAATACGGGAAGCCTTTGTCTCAGTAGGCACTAATTTCTCCTCTATTTTTCCACTGTTACAGCACTAGATTTGCAATTCTGTGTTGGTGTTTGATTCTCTCAACACAATTTACTATATTTTCTTTACTTTTATGATTATTGATGAGAAATGTGCTGTGTTTCTTATTCCTGTTCTTAAATGTGTTTAAATGAATATTCAAGCCTATCTCATCTTCTTCAAGTCAGGCGTGGTGGCGCATGCCTATAATATCTGCATTTCGGAGGTGCCTGAGCGAGGAGGAGTGTCATAAGTCTGAGGCCAGCCTGTGCTACATAGTGAAATCCTGTAAGAAAAGCAAAATAAAAAAAAATTATGTTCACTTTGCATTTGGTTTTCTTCAATTTGAATATACTTCTGATATTTATTGTACTTTGTATTCTCTGAGCTCCCTTGTTTTGTGATTTGGTATCTGTCATTAATATTGAATTTTTATACACTTCTTGTCTACATCTACATGAAATATTTCTTTTGCTTGATCATTTTAAAAATACATGTTTACTGCAATTTAAAATGTCTCATGTATCTTTTTTCTTTTTATTTCAGAATGGAAAGGATTTATTGAGATATATTCAAACTGATTGATTCTTTACTTTGTATGATGTACTAATGAACTCATTGAAAACAATCTTCATTTTCTTGTAAATATTTTTATTTTTAAAATTTTCTCTTTTTTATTTAAGAGAAAAAGGAAACGTAAGAAAGACAAAAAGCAAAAGAGACAAACAAATGACTAGAGTAAATGCACAACAGTAACATTATAGGTTTACAAAACAGGATGATAGAACATTTACAATGGTTGCAAAATTGTGTATTGTTATCTTCAAAATGGTTATTTACATTAACAGATAAAGACATGGAAAATTGATCTAATCATATGAATATAAACCGTTATTTCTCAATAACTAGTTCATTCAGCAGTATGTTTGTTTTAGTTATCTTACACATACATATATGCAAATTTATCTTTTCCTTTTCCCTTCCATTATTCCCCCATTTCCCTTCCCAATTACTTTTGTTCTTTGAGCTGTTTTTTACCCTTACATAGTATTTATTGTAGATTTTGGATCCCATATATTTTGTCAGTTTCTTACACTAGGGAGACAATATGGTATTTACACATGTGGGTTTGATTTATCTCACTTATGAGTATGGTCTCAAGTTGGGACCATTTGCTTATAAAACTCTCGATGCAATCTTTCTTCATAGCTGAGTAGTACTCCACTGTATAAAAATACCACATCCTTTTTATCCATTCTTTGATTGATGGGCACTTGGGTTGCTTCCAAGATCTGGCTATTACAAATTGGGTTGCTATAAATATGGGTGCAGACATATCACTGTGGTATGATGTTTTCAAATCTTCCGGGAAAATGCCCAGAAGTGGGATAGCTGGGTTGAATGGAATCTCTAATCCTAGCTTCTTGAGGAATCTCCACACTGACTTCCACAGCGTTTGCACCAGTCTATACTCCCACCAACAGTGGAGAAAAGTTCCTTTTACTCCACAGTCCCTCCAACATTTGATGGTGGCTGATTTTTTAATCATAGCCATTCTTTCTGGAGTGAGATGGAATCTCAGTGTTGTTTTAATTTGCATTTCCCGAATGACCATGAATGTTGAACATTTTTTCATATATCTATTTGCCATTTGTATTTCTTTCTCTGAGAAGTGTTTATTCATCTCAGATGCCCATTTTTGAATTGGGTCCTTGAATTTTAGAGGCCTGATTACTTTTAATTCTTTATATGTCTTAGGTAGAAGCCCTTTGTCTGATGGACAATTGGTTAAGATATTTTCCCAGTTTGTGAGTTTTCTTTTCACTCCGTTGGAGATTTCCTTTGACATGCAAAAACTTTATAGTAAGATGAGATCCCAGTTGTTGATTCTGGAAAGTGTTTCCCATGCAATTTGATTTTTGTTCATCAACTCTCTGCCTACTCCAATGTCATCAAGATTTTTACCTAATTTGTCTTCTAGTAAATTTAGTGTCTCTGTTTTAATATTCAGATGTTTGATCCATTTTCACTTTATTTTACTGCATGGTGATAGACATGGATCTAGTTTTAGTTTATGGCATACAGAAAGCCAGTTTTTCCAGCACCATTTGTTAAAGAGGCTATCTTTCTTCAAAAGTACATGTCTGGTCCCTTTGTCAAAGATGAGGTGGCTAAGTGTGTTTGTAGTTGTAGCTGTATCTCTTAATTTATTCCATTGATCTTCGGGTCTGTTTTGATTCCAGTACCATGCTGATTTTATCACAGTAACTTTGCAATACAGGTTCAAGTTAGGGATTGTGATGCCTCCTGCCTTACCTTAGTTGTCCAGGATTGCTTTTGCTATTCTAGGTCTTTTCTGGTTCCAGATGAATTTCAGAAATGCTTTCTCTAGTTCTGTGAGGTAGGCAAGTGGTATTTTGATTGGGATTGCATTAAATCTGTATAATAACTTTGGGAGTATGGCCATTTTCATGATGTTTGTTCCTCCTATCCATGAACAGGGAATATCTTTTCATTTCCTGAAATCTTCTTCGATTTCCTTCTTCAGAGTAATGCAATTTTCACTGTATAGATCTTTCACTTCCTTTGTTAGATTGATTCCTAAGTATTTCATTATTTTGGATGCTATAGTGAAGGGTGTGGTTTCCCTTATTTCTCTGTCAGTGATTTTGTTTTTTGTGTACAGGAATTGTTTGAATTTTTGAGTGTTGACCTTGTATCCATAATATTACTGAATCTGGTTATTTTAGAAGTCTTTTAATGGATTTTTAGGAATTTTCTATGTAGAGTATCATATCAATGACAAACAATGATAAATTTACTTCTTCCTTTCCTATCCTTATTCTCTTTATTTCTTT
Organism: Dasyprocta punctata; assembly: GCA_004363535.1. NCBI lineage: Eukaryota > Metazoa > Chordata > Mammalia > Rodentia > Dasyproctidae > Dasyprocta > Dasyprocta punctata. The sequence continues at coordinate 219,002 of RJWM01000350.1, read as the reverse complement.
CTCTTGTCTAATTGCTCTGGCTAGCATTTCTAGAACTATATTCAATAGGAGTGGTGATAATGGACATCCTTGTCTTGTTTCTGATTTTAGGTTGAAAGTTTTCAGTTTTTCTCCATTCAGTAAGATGTTGACTGTTGGTTTATGATATATGGCTTTTACCAAGTTGAGGTAGAGACCATCTATTCCGATTTTCTGTAGGGTTTTTATCATAAATGTGTGTTGAATTTTGTCAAAAGCTTTTTCTGCATCTATTGAGATGTTCATGTGGTACTTGTCCTTGGCCCTTTTGATATGGTGTATTACATTTATTGATTTGCATATTTTGAAACATCCCTGTTTTCCTGGGATGAATGCCACTTGATCATGGTGTATAATCTTTCTAATAACTTTCTGTATTCTATTTGTTAGTATTTTATTCAGGATTTTTGCATCTATGTTCATTAGGGAGATTGGCCTGTAATTTTCTTTTTTGGTTGGGTCTTTCTCTGGTTTTGTTATTAGGCTAATACTTGCTTCAAGGAATGTGTTAGGGAGGCTTACTTCCCTTTCAATTTCATTGAAGAGTTTGAGGAGTGCTGGCATTAAATCTTCCCTAAATTTCTGGTAGAATTTAGCAGTGAATCCACCAGGGCCCGGGCCTTTCTTTGTTGGTAGGATCCTAATTACATTTTCAATTTCATTAGGTGAAATTGGGTTATTCAGTAGTTTCACAATTTCTTGATTTAGCTTTGGTAATTTATAGGTTTCTAGACATCTGTTCATTTCTTCTTTGTTATCGAATCTATGTGAGTAAAGGTTTTCAAAGTGGTTGTTAATGATCTTCTGTATTTCCACAGGGTCATAGTGATTTCACCCTTTTCATGTCTTATTGCACGAATCTGAGTTCTTTCTTTCCTCTTTTTGATATGGTTGCCTAGGGGTTTATCAATTTTAATTACTCTTTCAAAGAACCAACTCTTCGAATCATAAATTGTTTGTATTGCCTTCTTAGTTTCAATTGCATTGATTTCTGCTCTAATCTTAATAATTTCCTCCATTCTATGGGCTTTGGACTTGACTTGGTCTTCTTTTTCTAGAATTTTGAGGTGCATCAGTAGGTTGTTCATGTGTGTTCTTTCCATTTTTCTGATGTGGAAGTTTAGTGCTATAAATTTCCCTCTGAGGACTGCTTTCATTTTGTCTCACAGGTTCTGGTAGTTTGTATTTGCATTTTCATTCAAATGTAGATATTGTTTAATATTTTCTTTAACTTCTTCTGTGACCCATTATTCGATTAGGAGAGTATTAGTTAATTTCTACTTGTTTAAGCAGTTATTGTAGGTTTTTTTGTCATTCATTTCCAATTTTACTGCACTATGGTCAGATAATATGCATGAAATTATTTCAGTTCCTTTGCATTTTCTTAAGCATGCTTTGTGGACCAGTATATGATCTATTTTAGAGAATGACTCATGTGCAGCTGACAAGAATGTGTGTTTTGATGTTGATTGGTGGAATACTCGATACACATCTACTAGGTCCATTTGTTCACAAGTTTGATTCAATTCTGTTGTTTGCTGATTTTTTGTTTGGTTGATCTGTCTCTCTGTGACAGTGGAGTGTTAAGTTCCCTGTTATAACTGTATTATTGTTTATTTGGTTTTTCATGTCTATTAAGAATTGCCTTCCATAGTTGGATGCTCCCACGTTTGGTGCACATATATTTATGATTGTAAACTCTTCCTCTTGAAATTTTCCCCTAACAAGTATGTAGTTACCTTGTTTATCTCTTTTGATCATTCTCGGTTTCAAGTTCACATTATTTGCAAGCATAATAGCTACCCCCACTTTTTTCTGGGTTCCTGTTGCATGTAGTATTGTTTTCCAGCCTTTGACTTTAGTCTGTGAGTTTCCTTTTTAGTGAAATTTGTTTCTTGTACACAGCATATTGTTTGGTTTTGTTTCTTAACCCACTCTGCTAGTCTGTTCCTTTTTATTGGTGAGTTGAGACGAGTTACATTGATTGATATAACTGATATGTACTGGCTCATCCCTGTCATTATATCTTTCTGTTGTTGGTTTTCTACATTTTCTGCTTAATTATTTGCCCTGCCTAGTGGTTTCCTTTTGTTGTTGTTCTTAAGATTGTAGCTATGTTTGTCTTTTTCTAGAGTGTCTTTCAGTACCGTGTGTAGTTTTCGTTTGGTGGCCATAAATTTCTTCAGCTGTTCTTTGTCATGAAAGTATCTTATTTCTCCATCAAATTTTCAGGATAGTTTTGCAGGGTACATCAATCTGGGTTGAAATATTTTTCTTTCAGTATTTAAAATACTTCACTCCAAGTTCTTCTTGACTTTAATGTTTGTGTTGAGAAGTCTGCCATGATTCTGATAGGCTTTCCTTCATAGCTGATCTGGTTCTTTTCCCTGACAGCTTTTAGTATTTTGTTCTTGTGCTGTATTTCTGATATCCTAATTATTATATATCTGGGTGCAGGTTTATTTTGGTTATGGTTAACTGGTGTCCTGTATGCCTCACTTATCTGTATATGAGATTCTCTTCCCATGTTTGGAAAATTTTCTGCTATTATTTCTGTGAATAGTCTTCACAAGTCATTAGTATTGACCCCTGTTTTTACTTTTATGCCTCTTCATCTTATGTTACTTTTCTTGGCATCATTTTGCAGCTGTTGAATTGTTGTTTCCTGGTCCCTTGTTATTTTTAAGAGATCTTTTCATTCTTGATCATAAGCTCCCATGCTGTCTTGAAGGACTGAAATTCTATCTTCAGCTTCATTCAAGTGGTTTTTCAAACTTTCCATGGAATTTTTCATTTCCTGATTTTCCCTTTGAATCTGTTTCATGCCTTTTCTTTGTGTCTTATATTGTTCATTGAAAGTTTCCATCTTTTTTATGTTTTTTATTTTTTATCTTGCTCTTCTTTAGATACACACATTTCTTTCATAATGTTTGCCATTTCGTTTTTTAGCTGAGAGATTATTTCTGATTTGAATTTCTGTATAGCGTCATGGAGCTGTTTCTTTACTGCATTTGCTATTATTTCAGAAAGTTCAGTTGTGTAACTCCCAGCGTGTTCCATTTCATTGTCTCTTGGGTTTTTTCTCAGTGGGCTGGAGGATTGAGACTGCCTCTTGGTCTTTCATTTTGTAATTTTCTTCTGGGACCTGTGTGGCTCTGTGTCCTGTGAGACTGACTGGGCATTACCCTGGTGAATTGTGCTGATTTGTGGGACTGGGTAGAGCTGGATCCTCTGTGCAGCTAGTGAGGGCACACTCCCAGAGTGTGTTGCTGAAGCTTCTGCCTTACTGGGTGGGGGCCGAGACCTCTGGGACCCAGATGGCTAGGTGGAGTGTATCCCGGAGTGTGGCGCCACCTGGACCCTGAGTGTGGCTGCAAGGAGTTCAGAGCATCTGAAACATCGGGCAAGCCCAGGCAAGTCCCTGGTCTACAGTGCCAGGGCCCTGCTCCTGGCTGGGTGAGCCCACAAATTGTGGGACCTGCCATGCCAGCTGTACCCCTGATAAATGGATCTCACACCCGGTGCTCTGATGGGCAGAGCCCAAGCTCTCCAAGTCCCTGCAGCTATGCTGGCCAGTCCCTGATGTGCAGCTCTGGTGTTCTGGGCTGGGCTTGGATCAGTACCTCTGTGTAAAATTTTCTCTTTATTTTTTCTCTTAGTTTTCATCTGTGTGCTCATACAACCTGTGTATTTTTTCAAGCTGTCTACTTTTTCCATTAGCATCCTTAAAAATATTAATCATAATTATTATAAATTCCCTGAGTACACTCAACATCTCCATCGAATCTATAGACATGAAAAAACCAAATAAACAATAATACAGTTATAACAGGGGACCTTAATACCCCATTGTCACAGAGAGATAGATCAACCAAACAAAAAATCAGCAAAGAAATAGCAGAACTGAATCAAGCTTGTGAACAAATGGACCTAGTAGATGTATACCGAGTATTCCACCCATCAACATCAGAATACACATTCTTCTCAGCTGCACATG